>JBBPDC010000141.1:10799182-10815836 GCA_037974485.1 Hemigrammopetersius urotaenia
TGTGTGTGTGTGTGTGTGTGTGTGTGTGTGTGTGTGTGTGTGTGTGTGTGTGTGTGTGTGTGTGTATGTGTGCGTGCGTGCGTGCGTGCGTGCGTGCGTGTGTGTGTGTGCATGAATGCCTGCATGAAAATGTTATCTATTTAGGGCCTTGGCCAGTGTTGGCATTCTTTAAACACACTTTTTAAACTTAGAAAATAGGATTATGTAAAACAAAAAATCCCTTGCATTTGTTATTGTCAAAATACAAGATTATAGATTCTTTATTTGTCACATTTATAGTTATACAAGTACAACACGCAGTGAAATGTATCATGTGCTGATTATATGAATACCAATAAAAGGCGCACTTCAGCAATTATTTCTTTAATTAAGTGATGTGTTATAATATTGTTATAAATGTGCTTAAAACAACCACTAATTTAAAACATATGTATATAATTCTTTGTTAAAATTGTTCTTGAGACTGAAGATCTCTGAGAGTGTAGGTTATCTCTGAAATCTGTATATGCACTAGACAAACACAAATGCTTTTGAAGTCAATTCATGGTTCATTGGTGTCAGGGTTATAATACAAAAAAACAGACAGCTTGTGATTAACTGCACACATGTTTATGTGGAATACAGTGTGCATGGACTGTGGATTCAGTGATGAATTGCCCCTGACTGACAGCATTAAGCAACCCATCTTAAACTTTCGGTGGTAGTACCTGTACAATTTGCATATAATAAGAGCAACGTACAAACACTGAAGTGTAGCAGTGTTTTATTTTGCATAGAGCATGTATTAAATCTTCTTGAGTTGAGCTGACGCAGCCATTAGTCATGAGTACAACGTGCATGACATGCTTTGCATTCTTAGAAATCTCCCATATTTTTCTGACACAGTGTTAATCAAAGGTTATTCCTGTTTTCTGCTTTTATTTCCACTTCATTAACCCTTTTCTCTTACGTTTTAAAAACTGTTTTTGAATACTACAGCTTGATATTCTTACTATGACATCATTGTTAAGTGTTTATTTTAAGTGCAGTTCTGCATTTGTCCTTTTAATTCTACCAGACATTTCTACTTTATAATACAAATTACTCATGTGTGCAGAAGTGCTGTAAAATATTATTTACTGTCCAATAGTTACTTAGAGGACATGCCTCGTTTCAGTTGGGATTATCTCTGAGCTGAATAAGCAGAATTGGAAGCACATTTGTAGGTAGAATCGAGTCTTCCATTAGTCCTTATCATGCTGCGACTATGGACTGGATTCTAGACTAATGAGAGACTTTTCTTCAGATGTGGGAGTGCGAGAGCTTTTGCCAACATTGTTAATCCTCCTTACTCATACTAAAAAACACTGGGAGGACCTTTACCATTTTTCATTACCTCTCTAGCTTAAAATACACACATATCTAATAGTGTCTTTAAGAGTGGCTGAACTATTCATTACTGTAACTGAACAACGCCGTTCCTACCCTTCCATCTACCTAACATTACCCTTAGCAGTCTGAAGTGATTATGCATGCTCTGTTATTTTAATGTAATCATGTTACATAATCAGTTGTGCATTTAATAATGTAATGAATTACATTACCACACAATTTGCATTCTTTACTGATAGTATTTTATTGTCTGGTATTTCAGTCTCAGAACCTGCACTTTCCAGCTGAATATTTCATCAAGCTATGATTGAGCTAATGACTCAAATTTTACACCACACTTTTGTTATCAGTGAACTCAGCAAGCAAAAACAGAACTTCTGGCTCATCTGGTTTTACAATTCTTTGTTTTACTTTAAAACTCTTTAGTCATGGGGGCCAGTGAAATTAGGCTAAGACTTGAAAAACTTTAACAGGCAATAAGAGTGATATTAGGTCACACGCTCAATTGCACATATCTGTTCCAGTGAGTATAAAGTAAACCAACATTTCTCAAAGTAATTGTTTCATGGGGGCAGTTGCACAACTACAAGCTGCATTAGAGCAAGCTGAACCCCACACTGCTAATTCCGCCTAATTGTGCGAGTGGAACATGAGGATGCAGTTAACATATTTCAGTCACCATACTTAATCACGGAAGATTAAGTGTCCCAGGCAAGTCTATCTATCTTAATCATGTAAGGCCTGACTGCTGCTAGATGGTTGAGGTGGTCGTAATACTGCTCCATCCCTGGCCTGATGAAAGACAGCAGATAGTGGTCGGTCTGTTGTCTGAAGGGGTCTGTGTGAGGTTGGGTACATCATTCTCACTCTGGAATTCTCCTGTGTTGGGGGAAGAGCGAACCTTGATAGTATTCTGGTCAAGAGTGGCTTCTGTTTGTCCAAGGATTACCATGTAGGGAGGGCTTAGCTTGGTGCAGGATGGACTGCTGTGGGTTTAATGATCTTTTAGCATTTGGTGCAGGAAACTAGCCACTTATGAACAATCCTGAAATGCTTGTCCTCCAGCCTTTCAGAACTCCTCTATCAGATCTATCATGAAGGGTCACCACAGCTGGTGTAAGGTATAAATATGGAGTTTTTATATATAGGTATTAGGACATCTAATCCTTTAATAACCTTGAAGTGAACATGTCCAGTCAAAGTTTGTTCTCAAACTAAAGGAATTCAGTGGGACACTGGAGTTTGGCCCTAGTTGTGCTGCAGGCTGAGTGAAAGCTTCTGCCATGAGGACATGTGGAAGCCCTCAGTGGAGTTTAAATGATAGATCTTCACACTCTGTGTTCAGAGATTTTTTTTTTACAAGCTTGAGTTTCCAAAGAACGTGATCCTTGCCAAACTCCACTCTTGATTTAAAATCACACGTTCAGGCCCTGGCTGTATGAAAATCCACATTGTTCTGCTTCTCCCTAGACACGGCCCAATGGCAGCCAGTGTAAAGAGAGGTTAATCCTAAAGCTTGACAAAGGCAGCCTCCCAGTCCTCATTCACTGTCTTCTTCATTATATGAAGGCCACACAGAATGCCTAAAAAGTCATAGCTGGACCAAGCTATTTTAGGGGTGACTTCCTTTGTATCAAAGTTTGTTTTCGCTGATAGTGCTGGCCAAAACCAACAAACCGAATGAGGCAGAGCTAGCCGACGCTCGGCAGACTGAAAAGCTCTTCCTTCCTGTTGTTAAAGGAACCAGAATAGTGGCACATTCATCATAGCACCAGTGAAATGCATCTGTGTCTCAAATTCAATCCTCACTTAAGGTGAAAGCAAAACAGAACACTCTACTTAGCACGTCAGGGGAATATGTAAGAAAATCTGTTATGCCACTCTCGAAATGGATGTGAAACTTGAAGCCATGCTCATACACATTCTTGATTTTTAAGAAAAAGTAGGGAGACCATTCATAAAAGTGTGTCAAGTTACTCTATGGAATGGCATTAGAGTCATGAGGCTGGTTTTGGTCATATTGCTGATAAAGGAGAGACTAAGTGCTTAGACCTGACACCCTACAATGGAAAACGGGAAGGTTTCATTTCCCTTTCATTTTGCACCCAGACTCAGACATTCCCCAGCTTCTTCTGCATAAAGCAGCATCAGACGTTCATGCAGTCATATTTCCTGCATCACTTTAATTAATCACCCATAAGTGTGCACTGTGTTTGGAATTTATTTGGATTTAATTGCAGTGACATTTTTGTATTTTTTTAGGTGCACTTATCTCTCCTTTCACATTTTGCTTAAGGCCTGACCAGAATGTGTGTTGAATAAATTGAGAATTTCCTGAAAAATGTTTGGCTTCCTTGGTGCCCCCAAGTATATTCATTTCTTTGAACAGTTCTAATTTTTCTTCCCGCTGTTACCCCAAGTATCAAATATGAAGGCACGAAGCAGCAGTCTAGTGAGATTTATCTTTGCCGTCTATAGCATTACTAACCTAGATGTTGTTTTAATTTTCACTGACACAGATTTCTGACCTCATTCTCAAATGCCTTGAAGCTAAATTAATTACTCCAAAGTCAATAACAACAAAGAATATTGTTTTGGGCCAAGAATTTCCAAACTTGAGGTTGTAGCATTTAGACTATTTCTGGGGAATATTAGCATCATCTTTATATCCATAAAGCCATGACATACATCTTTATCAGAAGTGGCTCATTAAATTGTATAGTGGTATTGCTTTATCTCTGTGTTCTTCAGTTTTCAATGGATCATATAATATGGTATGTCTTATTTAAATCTTGGTGCTGACACTGAACAGCTAATTCTAATAAAAACTGGGCAACTATTCAATGCTGCAGTGCATCGACACCCTGCACAGCTAGGCATATAGCAGAAAAGTCAGTTTAGACATATCAGCAGATAGTGATGCGTCAAAACATATTGGCTTCTAGTCTTTCTGTTATCCTGAAGAACATTACGCCTCTAATGAGTATAAAAAACTGTTTGGACACAAAAATGTGTTACAGTGCACACACTGTTTTAAATCACTGCAAAGTCATTATTGCACCCACAGAGCCAGATTCCAAGCATGAGCGCAATTTCCGAGTGATGTAAAGTGGGGTGGTGGTGTAAATCTTGACCTCTGTAAACATTAAGCCATTAAACAAACATCTAAGACGTCTTTGCCAGACCAGTCCGTGTACACTCTCAAGAATTAATGTTCCAAAGAGTGTTCTTTGGAGCAATGTCATAAAAGAAACATTTTATTTCTTTGTAGAACTTTTCACCAGACAGACCTTATTCGAGTAATCCTCTAATTAATAAGCTTTCCTGGTCTGAAGTGGCTGAGCTAAAGCAGGAAAACACAAAAACATGTTGGGCCTGGGGGCTTCAGGACCATGGTTTGTAACCTACACTTAAACCATTTTGGTAAACTCATATACTAAAACTAGCTTTAAGTCAAAAATAACCCTGTTGTTAATGCTTTTAATCCAGATAATTTGTTCACTATGTAAAATATCTGCAGACAAACTAAAAACTCTCAAAAGAAAGCATCACAGAACCATTTTTAAATCTTACTTTCCTGGATAGCACAAACTGTCGGGTGAAACCAATTGCCTTTTAGGAACGTTTATTTTTAATGACGTTCACATGAATCATCTCTGAGAGCCAAAGCTGTCGTCCCTCATACATCAGACCCAACAGCATCTGACACATATTAATCTCAGCCATAAAAAGTGACTCTATGGGACAGGAACTGCTGTCCCCTCCTGTGTGTACTGCTGTGGAGCTGTGTCCCAGTGCGGATGCTTCGTGCAGATGTTCAGCTGAGTGTGCATCTTCCTCCGCCTGAGCCCAGAACTTTTTTTTTATATTTTTTTTTACCTTCGTTGTGCTCAGCGCCTTCAACTTTTCCGCAACTGCAAATCAAAACATCACATTTGAAGATTAGAAGGCGGTGACAAAAGGCTCCCAGGCCAAGCGGCAATGTTGCTGGAGAAAGAGAGGCAGATAAATAATGAGCAAAAACGTAACCCTGTCTGTGGGAAAATATATGAAAGGCTCGTGGAGGAGGAGGGAAAAGTAAGAGAGAGAGAGAGAGAGAGAGAGAGAAGGAAGTGTATGAATTATATGTTCCTCCCTATGAGTAAAACAAATGGCTAATTTTCTTATCTTTCTCACATTTCTGCTCGAGTAGCACTTGTGTTGTATCTGAGCCACAGGTCTTTTTTCTTACTGGGACAACTCCTTTTGGGGCTTTGGGAATAACTTTTATCAGTTTGGTGATACGCTTGATGGACTCCACAACTGAAAAAAACTCACTAATTTACAGACACCGATCGTTTATTATGATCGTTGTTAAAACGACATGGTCTTTGTGAAACAGGCCTTTGGAAAAAACGGAAAGACATTGGTACTGCGGGACATGGTAAACCATACAAGAAGACTAAAACATTCCTTTGTTGAAAATAGCCAGGCCGCTTTGAGATGTTTGTGGTTGTAAAATACACTATTGCTTAAGTCCACAGAAGCAATTGCAATATTATAACTGGTCTGTCTTTACTGTAAATGTAGGAGGACAGACTTGGCCAATGTAAGTACAGGATTCTGCATGACGCTGACCCACTTCTCATGGACCTGCTATATACCTTGCCTCCTATTGTCAGGACTGAGAGTTTTGATGTTGGTCTGTGGCTGTGGCTGGGGTAAATGTCATGTGGGAAAATGCTGAGATCTAATTATTGTATTTTGGCCCTGATCTAATCAGTCATGCCAGTAACTTTCTGTGCTCTGTGTACTTCTAGATCTGTGTTTTTACCTACTATAAACTATTGAAGTAAACCGAATGCATCAATCATTCATTTATGTATAAATGAGCATAAAACTTAACCCTCTGCAAAAAAGTACTTTAGTACCTTGGAACTGTGACCAAAGTGCCTCAAACCCTCTCCACCTCTAGCCCTGAAGTGGATCTGAATCCAGGCCAGTATTGTTCTTGTTTTGGTCTGGCCCTCTTCCAGTCTTGTCACATTCCACATGGTACCAGGGGTGTGGCGGGCAGGACCAACTGCAGATAATTGCTGACGATGAAGAGGTGGCCCTCACACCTCCCCCCCTCGCTCTCAACTCAAAGTGCAAGAATCAGGGGTAATGGTAGGTGTCAAAGGTCAACCCACATTATGCTATCAGAGGGGGAAAATAACTGCACCTTCAAAAAAGCCGCAACTGTTGGTAATTTAGGCTCAATTGCAGTTGGGATGAGGGCTCGTTATAGTAATGGTCTGGGTTAGCGGCATATGTAAGGGTTGGACTCAGTTCCAATAAAGCTTGAACGTACTACCCTGCAGTTCCTACAAAAGAAACCACAACTATAGATTAAACAGCCATCAGTTATTAAAAGTTAGCTTTAATTCAAGTGATAAATGAACAGGAAAACAGGTGTCAGCCTTCATACAACAGGCTCTAAATCTCAAAATGCATTCCTCCTGATAATAAAGATGGATAATGAGGTTTTTGAAGGTGACGTGTTTCTTACAGGGCCTGTCAGCGAGAGAAGTGTGTTTGTGAATGAATCTCTGTGCAGTGTCTGTCAGGGCAGCCTCTTGCCAAGCCTGTGCAACTGTATTTAGACATTTATGTGCAGTGAGAGTGAGGGCATGGTGCTGTTTGGAGATCCTGCTTTTTCTATTAAACTGACTGACAGTTCTGGTGTGATGAAGAACTTGTGAAATACAGTTAACCTTTCAATTTACAGCAGAAACACTGCTTTAATATACTATAGTGATAAAATGTTGGACTTTGCAGTAATGATCTCATTTGCAAAATATATAAACATTACATCTTGTTTCAAAATGTTGTAACGATGGAGACTGAAATCTTCAGCATCCTTTACAGATATGTTTTTTTGCATTTATTTATCTACTGTAACATACCTATTAGCAAGTCATCATCACCCAAAAGATAAGTTTGAATGCATTTTGTCTTTTGGGGGCAAAAATAGACTATATAACCACCCTAGAATACTGCCTAAAATAAAATGAGAGCATAAGTTTAAAATAAACTCAACAACCAAACAAACCAACATTATTACACCATTTCATGTAACTCATGCATCCACCAGTGACAGGCACAGGCTTATCTCACATTAAAAAATGAGTAAAAAGCAGTGGAGCAAATCTAAAACTCAGAATCCCAAGCATGCAGCCCAGTCTTCTCTCCATCCATTTTTATAAATTTTTTACATCTACATATGTGCAGAAGGAATGAAATTACACCGAATTCTGCTCAGTCTCAAATTAGCTAGCGATGCAACATTTGTTCTGCGAACCATTTATGAGATGCTTAAAGTACACAAATATTATGAGCAATTGCTTTGTGTAGAATAACATTCAGATTTAGATCTTCTTTGCCCAACATGCTAGTGAAGTAATACTGTTACTTAGTCATTAGATCCTAGTTTAAAAATATTCAGCGGTTAAAATATTTTATTGTTCTGTCTAAAAATCAGCTTTGCCTCTCAAGATGCCATCAGGAATTCTCTCAAAGGGACGTAGAAAGTGAACAATTGTATGCTAAAACAATACTAAAATATGGAAACTTGGTGTCATTTTGTGTATCGCTCCAATTGCCCCCATTTCTTGCACTTCAGGCCTTCTTAAATTTCCATAAAAACCAGGTAGCTTTTAATCACACTTTTATAATACCTCTATTGTTTGTTATGATAACATAATACCATAAGCAATCTTAAAATGTTAGCCTTTATCCTCCTTGCTGCCATCTGAGTGGATTTTGCAGCCATGAAGCCGGCGGCTGCTGCTGGGGCTGCTTTAGCTCATTTGATCTCTCCCCTACTTGTCACTGTGTGTATACACACTTCTGCTGCTCTTTCGGTCTGCAAAAGCAAAAATAAACACAGGCGGAGGCACATGAAAGCAGGGGGCCTTGGCGACACCAGCCCCACACAGAGTCGCTCTGTAAGGAGCGGAGAGTTTGATAGGCAAGAGAGGACGGGAGTGTTCCTGAATGAGGAATAATATGGGCTTCACATTCATGAACACACACACTTGCATTCAACTTGTGTCCTATTTATACTCCCTAATGTTGCATGAAGCAATAACTAATTTGTAGCTACAAACAACGAAGCATGTTGCGTAAGTACTAAATGGTAGTATTAAGGCCTTTGCCCACACAACAGGATAACCAAACTTTTTAGGCCTGCTCACCCCTTCTGACAATCACAAAATAAAATTTCACTTAGGTCTTAATTGATTATCCGCCCCCAGTTATTCTGTTGTGTGGGATATGTGTAAATCAGTCATTACCCCCCAAATCTACAGTCATAACTAGGCAAATTTCATCAATTATGAATCATGAGTCACTGTGCTCATGTCATGCCTGAAGGACCAATGGGAGAAAAACAATGAGTCAATCTCAACAGCAAGCCAAGCCGAATGAAAGTATAGAAATCTTTAAAACAAATACGGTGCATCACTTTCAAACACACCTTAAGACTGTTGGCATCTTATTTGGTCTTGGCCTCAACTTTTTCATGAATGTAATTACAATTAGAAGTTGCTTTTCCTGTCATTTTGACATACAATTTTTCATGCAGAGGATTATATTTACAATTTATGTTCTGTATTATCAGGTTTGAATCTGCACTTTTCAATAAATGACAAAAGTATGACCAAAATGTAGGCTGTATGGATGAAATAGCTCTTAAAAAGACAAACAAGTTCACATTTTGTCAAATTTTTTGAACATGAAAATTCTGACAGGTACTGTTGGATGAGCCGCTGATTCCTGAGCACAATAGGGATGCGTGTGGTGTTTTGCTCTGGTGAGTCCTGTAGTGTGAGGGGCTTTGATGACAGAAGGACAGCGCGTGGACTTTGTACGGTGTGTCACGTTTTCAGCACTGGTAAGGATTTTTAAATCCTGCACTGTGGGTCAGGCATAACACAGACATGGACTTAAAACAAAGCTGTTCACATCAGAAAGTCAATAATTGAGTGCAGATTCTCGTGTATTTGGTTTAATTTAATGAAGCCACACTAGAAAAATCGAAAATATTTTCCTTTCAATTTAACACTGGAAACATTTTACCTTTCATTTCCCTGCACATTTTCCTATACAGGATATTTCTGTGGTGTTGTAAGCAGACAAACAAAATTCAAAGTCTCTACCCTTTGAAATTGTTTTTTTCAATATTATAACCAATACATTGCATCATGTTGAAACATTCTATATATAGTTTAATGTACCATAATATATTCTAGAGATCTACTGTAGTTCTCCTCAAGACTACTGGTGTCTTCGTTGGTCTTGGCCTGGTTTAATAATGTATTAACACTTAGAAGTTAGGAAGTATTCCTGTAATTTTGACATATCGTTCAAATATAATTATGCAGTTACATATTTAATGATATACTGAGTTATGCAGGGCATTACATTTATACTCAATTTACTTTGAAACTGTACTTTTTTGAAGAAATGTAGGCTGTATATAATAACAAAAATACTCATTTTCAAATTACAAATACTTGTACTGATATGGTCTTGTTTATAGGAATCAATCTCAAGAAAATGATCTTGACAAAATGACCTTTTAGAGCCAGATGTCCTACATGAATAAAATTTAGTACAATATTAGATCTGTACTTCCTTGTGGCTTCAACATGAGAGGATAATCCAGGCCCTCCTAGACTGACCCCTCACTACTCCCCATAGATATCATACATTCTAAACCCCTACACTGGTCCTCTTCGGGTCATTCCTGTGATCTGTGCTGTGTGTTCATTCTGCCTGTTGTCAGTATGAAAGCCTTGAATAAACCCAGAAGGGAAACAGTGATGCGTGCCTCAATTTCGCCCACTGTTTGGGATGAGACAAGCAAGGCTTCATAGCCAAACCCTGATGTAAGACACTGTTGATGTGATTATGAGATATTTGGGAATAAGGGGAAATGGTCCATGCGGGACATGACGAGCAGTTTCTGGTTGTATTGTTGTCAATTTAATTCTGTTCTATTATTGTTATGTGTTCAAAAGTCAAAGCAGAAATTCTGTAGTGTAATTAACGCACTCATATCCAGGAAAACCTCTTCGTCACTTAGGATGAACAATGTAAACACGCTAAAACCATTTACATGTAAACATTGTTTAAAAAAACAGACTGCCCCCTCCCCAGTCCAACAGTCTAGGAATCAAGCTGCAAAAAAACGCCTGTTTTGAATTTGCCATGGTTATTCCACTTATTCGTACTGAAGTGATAAGGAAAGTTATTACTCAAGTTATTAGAACGGAGGATGTGGAGGGGAGAAGCTTAAACACGCTGCTCCTTGCTGTTAGGACGCAAATGCATCTTTGAAGCCTTTCAGAGGATCTGCAGATCCAGAATGAGCAGCTAAAGCTTTTTTTTTAATATATCCCTGAGGAGTTCAGTCCAACTTTAACAGTTTGTTTGTACATTTTGGTTGTTCTGTCCGAATGAGGCAGAAGCAGCCGTGCATACACTGGAGCTGCAGACAGTATATCAGTATGTCTAGCTGATTAAGGCGTTCTAGCAGAACAATAAGGAGAGCTTGTAAAGTGTTAATGTGAAAATGTATTATGCTTGGGTTTTTTTCTATATAACACGATAAGTGGAGTTCAGGATGGGAAAAAAATCAAATAGAAGAAAAATGTAAAATATGGCCCCTCTGGTCCAAATACAAGATAAGAATCTGAATGAAAGCAAAGAGTAATTCCCCATAAAGTGGAATATCCTTGAAAGGCGAAAAAAAATTGCTAGGAAGACATCTTGATGACAGATGAAATCCACCCCAGATAGAACTGGGGATGTCCCAGAAGTCCAAAAAGCCAATATTCCTAATTTTCCTGTGTGATCCTGGAGCGGCTAGAGAGCACCACTGCCAATAGAATTACCAAGCCATTAACCCATGGTTCGAATTACAGGGGGTACTGGGTACTGTACCCCCTGATCAAGACCCAGACCCCCCCAAAAGAGACATAAATAGCAGTTTGGGGGTGTTCTTAACAGTGTTAGAAAGGCAGTACCCCCCAATTATGGAGGGGTAATTCACACTCTGCATTACTATACACGTTTTTGCTGGGCTGTGTCCCTGTGAAATTGTTCCTGGGCTTTCTGGTCTGAAAATGCGTAGAAGGAGGTCTGTGAACTGAGCTCGTGTGGGGGACAAAGCAGCTTTCCAAGCTTGTTTTGTTTGTTGTTTTCCCTCTGCATTTTCTCGGGTGAATGCTAAAGTTTCCTCTCCCATACTCCTAGACGTAATTAATCAGAGTAATTTGAAGACGCAAGTCTGGCATGCTTAGATATAAAAGAGCATGAGAGAGCCCTTGTAACTGGAGAATTTGAGCAAATATACAGTCATACACACAATCTGCTTTGCAAAATATTTGTCCACTGTCTACATGATTTTGAAAGAAAGACACAAATGGGAAAAATGGGTCCACTTTGACTCACAAGCTAAACAGTGGCTGGAACTATATTGCTGCCACTTGCTTGCGTTTTGTATTTCAAGGCACTGAAGTGTGTGTTTCTGTGTATTCGAATGGGATAAGGCCTGAAGAGAGTTAGCAACTAAATATCTTCACATTACTGCAGCAGTCGTCCAAATAATCCCTGTCTAGACCAGCTCTGAAACTCCATTTACGGAATATTGATAAGAATAACAAGTGAGTGTCCTCCTTACACCACTAAAATCAAGAAAGAAGTAAAGTAAACATTTCTTTTGGATTCTGTCCTCTCTGTTCTGAGAACGTAGTCCTGGGTCAAAGCAAATAGTGCTTTTGTATGTTTCTACTGAAGTTCATATTTTTAAGGCCAGATATCCAAAACCAATTGCCCTTTGTTTTTGTTATTTGCCACTGCATTTCTTACTTCATCAGCTTCTGTGCTACACACTCAGAGCAGCAGATACCTTAAAGTAGTCATACCGTAGGGTGTGTGTCTGCTCTGCAGACCATAACAGTCCTTATAATGAGAATGAATGAGAAGAAAAGTTTAAAGTACCATGCTGAAAAGTGTTCCGTGGTATGAGATGTTATAGATTTATGAGATATACTAATGCTGTAAGGTGAACTGCATATCTGCTTTCTGGAAAGGGAGTCTGGCCTCTTTGCAGCAACATAGATAAGTGTTCATGGTGATTTGTGTAAATACAGTTTCTACTCTGGTAGCTAGTCTCTACTTAACATTGTTTGACCTCACTTTGGTCTCACAAATGTGGAAAAAAAATCAATCTAAATGATAATGCTTCATGTACTACCATTTTGCAGTATCCTTTCTATAAACAGCTTCTATAAAATATGACACAGGGTTAAACAAGGGAGTTGACTCACTATTACAGACCATTCCATGATTTATAAAAAAGCAGTTCGTATCTTTTACACTTGGCCTTACACACACTGCTGGGGTGTTCTTTGTTCAGTGATATTACACAGTCGACTTACTTTGCGAAACTGAAGTCAGAATGCACGGAGCACCAGAGAGCTGGTACAGACATTTAGACATTCAATATGCCATTTGTCTTCAAAAGTAAATTTGCTCTTCAGCCCTTCATTTGTCTGGTAGTGTTGGGTAATGTGCATGGCATGTGTATTCTGTCCAGTCTGGATCATTTCATCATGACTTTAGAAATAAGATGTTTAAGATCTGAATCATCAGACTAAAGTACTGCATTTTAATATCGATTATTAAAGGACTATCCATTTTTATAACTAATGTTTTAGTCCTGTCATCATCATTTGTTTCCAACAGTTTGCAAATGGTTTTTAAATGTTCAGTCTGTCCCTCATCAAATGATGTTGCACTATATTAAGTACAGTTTCATATTTATGTCTGTCAAGACCACGTCTTCCTTATGATCCCTTTCAAAAGGTAAGAAGAGGCCTGTAGACAGGCACTAATTCAATTCATAGTTATTTCTGTTTTACACGCGAAAAGAGGAAAAGGACAGAAGGATGTGTTTTCGTTGTCCAAATTAAGGTCAATGTTTGTTTTGTTTTTAAAAGCAAACTTTTACTTTGCATTGTTGTATTTCACGACTTGAATGAAACCAGTTAAATTCTTTATTACCACACAATATAAAGAACTGACAAAATGCTGAGGAACAATGCAGCATAGTCCTGAGAAAGTCAATATTATTCTAAATTAATATAAGTTAAATAGGAATAACAACTGAGGTCTAATGCGAAAGGCATTTTTATGGTTCTAATAAAGGTGGAATTAATCATAATACTATGTATAAAGCTCACTCCCTACACTCTAAATCATAAAAAAAGAATATTCATTAAAATGGTATTTAATGTGTTTTGGAAAGTTGTCCTTCGATCGCATGCTTTTTGGTAACAATAGTCTGTAGAGCCCAGTCCAGCCGTCAGGGGACATTTAGATTTTTGCCTGAAATCCTAACCAGATCAGACAATGATACTGATACTTACCTAAGCTTAAAATGTCTTAATTGTTTTGTATGCAAATGCGAGGCTTTTCAGATAAACAAGGATTTTGTGCTTTCTTGGCTTCTCTCAACCGTCTGAATTCCAAGGCTTTTGAGTTTAAAATAAAACAGCCCTGCACTTTTGTTCCAGGGTCTTTAAAGTTGTTGAAGCGCTGTGGGGTGGAATAACTGAACTTAAAGTGCATTATGGGCTTGCGCTGCCATTGAGTTTTGGGCATCTGTTTAAATCTTTGCAATTCTGCGAGATGGTTGGTTTAGTTTTGTTTTCTGTATGTGAATTAGTCTGCTGAAAGAGTTCTGGAAAATGTCATGAAAAGAAATCAGCTCAGTGGTGTCTTGAACAATGCGCTCGCTGTCTGGCAGTTAGTTTTAGGATAGCGGCTGCATGCTGAGTGCATGGGTTGGACTCTTGAATCTCAGTGTAACTGATGAGTTCAATCAACTGAAAGCACAATGTAAGCCACACCTTCAACCATATACCAGACTGCTCAAAATGAGTACCAGTATCTGTATGAATGTGTGTGTGTCTGTGTGTGGGGTGTGTGTGTGTGTGTGTGTGTGTGATAGATAGTAATAAATAAAGAAGAAATGTGTGAATGTGTCTTACATGTGAAGAGAAGACGGACCGTATGCATTCATGTCTGGTGTATAGTGCTGTGTTTGGTGAGAGGCTGGTATACAAGATGTGTATGGAAGTGCTTGTTTGTGTGTGTGTGTGTGTGTGTGTGTAGGTGTGTGTGTATGTGTGTGTGAGAGAGAGAGAGAGAGAGAGACAGACAGAGAGAGAGGGGGGCTTAAAGGGATGCTTGTGTTTGAATGAATGCCTGGGAGCTTGCCCGTGGGATTCAGGTCATAAAGGTTAACTGCAGGCCCAGCTTGAGTGTTACTCCACTAATCCTCATCCACACAATGTCAGTCACAGGCTCAGAGTGAGTTATATAGACTCTCACAAAACAGTCTTATAGGACCCCACAAAATAAGAGCTGACTAAAATACAGCCCACCCTGGCTTATATATACTTGAAGATCTAGGGTGAGTTATGTCCAACTGAGTGAACTCACTACAGATTCAGGCCAAGGTGAAATATAAGCATGTGATACATTTCAAATGTAGCCATAAACGTAGTTGTCTAGTCCTCATTAGACCTGATAGTGATTGTTTACGGTGAGTTTGTAGTCTATGATATATGGTGTACTAACTTGGCCACCTGCTGACTTTTTGGATTTACCCTCATTATTATGAGGTTTAAAAGTGATTAGCTATTTTCACAGCCTCTGCGTGGTTTGCCAGTTGGGTTACCTGTAAAACGTTTGGTTTTACCACTTTCTTTCAGCGTGTTTAAAAGACCAAAGTGTCCACGAGAGACCACCTTCATGTCTCAGAACGACAGATGAGATTAGCCAGACTCTTCTCCCTGGAAGAGCTCAACTTTCTAAGCTAGCATCTGTGGACCTATGAAACACACATAGGCTGTTAAGAAAGAACACTAATTCAAATCTGATGCATCCCAAACTGCAAGCTCTGCATAACATTTCACTATTTCTTTTATAGTTTTTTACATATCATACTGTAAGAACTATGTCTTGGTTAACCATGGCCATACTGTAATCCACCAATATATTCCACCCACCCTAGAGTTCACTCAACCCTGCTATTCCTCAGAGGATGTCCTTTTCCTCTTCCCACATTTATACACCTTGCAAATAAACACAATCAATTTCAAGTGAAGCACTAAAGTCCTGTGGTTTAAAGCTGTGCTTGTGATATTGATCTAGACAGCGGCGCCCTCAGGTCAGATTTTGGAGCAGTGATAGGGTTGACCTTGACTCATTTGGTACGACCCACAGTTGGTGGTCAGCTGAGAGATGTAAGCCAACCCTCCCAGGTGCAATTTAGCCATGGCTGATGGGGTCCACCGCTTGTCTAGTGTTGATTATACAAATTCCTGCATATCAGTGGAATGAAACAGAGTTTGAATTCATTATGTGGCTGCTTTAAGGCTCGCGTCAGGATTTTAGATCGTTCCTCAAGACGACTGCTTACCACACGCACTCAAATTTTTTACACTCTATTAAATTTAATCACTTCTGTATCTCAGCCATTGTAAGCATTTCTGAGTTACTCGGTGACCACTGTTAATGTAAAATAGCAACTGATTGTTGTTTTTGTTGCTCCACCACGTCTATTGTCTCTGGATGATCAGTCTTATTTGTGGATCAGACACCCACTCTGGACCATTTTACTGCTTCCTCAGTTGTGTTTTTACGTGATGTGTGTGTTTGTCTAATCTTGCTTCTCCTTGGTACTTTCCGTTAGTGACACCCACCAGTTCGAGCCATGACTCAGCCGCATTCCCTGAGAGAGAATCACTTCTGCAGGCTGAGGAGCTAGCAATAACACACTCTCAAGGTGACATGTAGTACTCACAGCTCTGTCCAGCTCTGTTTGGCAACAGACAGACTTTGAATGGTTAAAGAGCATATTTCATTAGAAAATTAATTTTCTTAACTTTTCAAAATAAAAAGTAGCATGTAAAACAGTTTCAACATTTAGATGAAGAAGTTTCTTTATTTGCCACATGCATAGTCTTAAAAGTACAACACACAGTGAAGTTCTTTCTCTCCATTTAACCCATTCACCAACCCATTCTCCTGCTTCCAAAACATTGACTTCAAGAACTGACTGTTCTTTTACAGGTGCCATTGTAAAGCTGATTGGTGTACATGTGTATACCAATGTGTGTGTGTGTGTGTGTGTGTGTGTGTGTGTGTGTGTGTGTGTGTGTGTGTGTGTGTGTGTGTGTGTGTG
>JBBPDC010000141.1:10818303-10835757 GCA_037974485.1 Hemigrammopetersius urotaenia
TGTGTGTGTGTGTGTGTGTGTGTGTGTGTGTGTGTGTGTGTGTGTGTGTGTGTGTGTGTGTGTGTGTGTTTGTATACATATATATGTGTGTGTGTGTGTGTGTGGGTGGGTGTGTGGGTGTTTGTGGGTGTGTGTGTGTGTGTGTGTGGGTGGGTGTGTGTGTGTCTTAACAGTACCAAAATCAGTCTGTCTGTTTCAAGTCTAAGGGACATAGCAAAGTTGGAAATTGTTGTGGAAAAATTATTTATGACTGTTTTTGGTACATAAAACCACACACATGCCATAAAGTGACCTCAGGAGAAAAAATGAAGGAAAAATGTAGGATAAGGGTCCTTTAATAACAAGTTCTGTTACCTGCTAGAACTGGACAGCCTTAAAACGAAAACATCTGATCCACAGAGATACGGTTTAATGGAGCACACATTTCAAAGCAGCCTGAGCCAACCCGGTATGAAACTAATATCACTTCATACTTGAATTCATATGCCTCGGTGAACTACTGATTAAATTCCAGCTCAAACAATTCTAATACCCCTGCTCCTCGAACAGAGAATTCCCTGCAATCAAATCCACTTAGGTTTGGAAGTCTATTGGAAAGTGACACTTATATCAGTCTAACATTCTTCACAGCCAGAGAACCTCCATTACATCCACAAGTGTTCATGAAACAATGACACAGTTTACTTTGTAATCATAGCCAAGAAGCAATATCGGAATACAACTTTAACTCCTTCTGACAGGCTTTTGCTGATGGCTAAGGCAGTGGCAGTCTACTTTTGAAATGAATTGTCTTTGCTTTGCCTGTGTTATTGTCTGCTCCCTCCCTAGTTAATCTTGGTGCTGAAATCTAGACCTTATGCAGACAAGCAAGTGACAGTTTTCCATTTCCTTTCAAAAAGAGTTCAATGTTTTCATCTAGGTTTGGTGTGCATATCACAAAGTGACCTGCTCTCACACCTGCAACCTTTGTCCACGATATCAGTCATAATATTACAGCTAGACGCACTCCGTGCCTCCTGGCTGTCCAGACCTTGTGGTTGTAAGCACTTTCTCCATTTTCTGCTAAACAAACACTCCGCTGCCATTTTCTAGACTAATGGGACTTACTTTGCCAAGCAATTTATTTTGCACACCAACTTTGACTGAGTTTAGGTTCCTTTTTGCAAGCAATTAACAATAACCTCTGTCAACCATACATGCTTTTGGACAGATCACTCTGGCGGATCAGTTGAATTCTTCATTAAGCAATTCTTACATCCAAGATGTTCTTATGGGCCTGGCCTAGATAAAATCTTTAATCAATAAAGAAACTTTACATTGTGCGTAGGTTCTTTAAGCTTTGACAACACACACTCACACATCATTTACAAACATGAATTTCTATAGAGCTGTTTGCTGGAATGTTGAGGAAACCAAGTAAGG
This sequence comes from Hemigrammopetersius urotaenia, assembly GCA_037974485.1. Classification (NCBI taxonomy): domain Eukaryota; kingdom Metazoa; phylum Chordata; class Actinopteri; order Characiformes; family Alestidae; genus Hemigrammopetersius; species Hemigrammopetersius urotaenia. The sequence goes on from JBBPDC010000141.1 coordinate 10,819,726, forward strand.
TAAAGTAAAGTGTCCCCTTATAGTCGCGCATAAACACAGACACGGTGTGAACAGTGTGAAATTCTTTCTCTGCATTTAACCCTTTCACTAAGTGAAGCCCCCACCAATGAGGGGTGCTCAGGGAACAGTGTGTGGGGAGAGTACCTCAGTAATGACACTATCAGTTGGGATCAGAGCCCACAACCTTCTGATTGCAGGGGTTACCCCCTAGACCAAAGTTAACCGCAGAGTGGTTCTTATATAAACCTTTTTTATTCCATTTGGTATCTTTATTTGTAAGGATGTGGTATCTAGCTATCTAGGTCATGATTGCCATGAATATGACAGACATCGTAATGTACAGTATAAACTGTACATTAGTGGGAGAGCAGTATTTGATATGAGTCGCTTGATTGCTTTGGTAAGAGGTTGTTTAGGTAACTGCTGCCTTTACTGTACAAACCCCCTATAGACATGTTTCTAGAATAAGTGATATGTCCTGAACAGCAGAAATTTGAAGATGTAAATGTGCCTTTTTTCCCTGAATTGATACAAGTCTTCAGTGGCAAGAGTTTACAGCCTGAAATTCTGTAGCAAACTTTAGTTTTGTAGTTGCTGAGCCATGGCAGACAATATACTGACACATTTTATTAAGACTTTATGAGAATGTCCTGACCCATAAGAATTGAAACATAAATGCCTAATAGTTACTAATAGTTAGTAATTATGCTTGTTTTACATTGTTATTAAATGCTATTACTTAATTACTTTTTAATTGCACATTTGCTACACATGTAAGTATTAGTATATAATAACTGCATAGCTTGTTACATAATGAATTATATCAATATTTGATTAACACTTCAGTAAACAGCAAAATAACCATCAAATTTAAATAATTAAATCTACAAACAAAAATGCTATTTCAAATAAAACTTTATTATATATATTGTCAAACACATATCTCTGCTTCAGAGGGTATTAAATGAATGAAGAAATGTTACTAGACATGCAGCTATGCAGGACCCAGGCTGGTTAATACACTAAATGCAATGCAACAATGGACAGTTCTGTTTCTGAAAAACTGGACATGGCAAATATCACAAAGTGGAGCTCCAATTGGCTCAGATGTAAATGGGAGATCACACCCTGAAGTCATGGTAAACTAGTTATACACTGTAGGCCCCAGTAGATCTCTGTATGATATGATTCTTCTGTGTATGTAGTCAAATTGAATCATCAGGGAATATTAATGCAATCACTGGAACAATATATCCTGGTGAAATCAGGGAAAATGTGGAGTGGGCAACTCCATTGCCATGACTAACTTTCCTTTCTATTGCAAGCACAAATATTTGCTGTTTCACTCAAGCGGATGAAGCTAACGCTTCTGATGTGTCATGACATGTATATGAAACAGTTGCTGTGCACCAAGTGGCTTAGTTTGATTGTCAGGTCATGAGATATGGGCGTCCTCCAAAAGAGCTCAAACAAAGCTCAAAGTTCACTCATGTAGACGATAGTCTAGAGACAGGCCCAGCTGATGAATCATCCCAAATGGTCAAACTCAGAATCAGGTCCACAGTGATGTAAGTGTGTGAGCTGCTCAGGGGGTTTAATCCACATAAGTAGTCTTTGTGTTCTTAAACCTTGTTCTGGCCTTGTCATCTCGCCAGCCAGAAGATTAGGATGAAAGAGAGCTTTAAAGATAAGCCCTCAAGTTCTCCTCTATCTCTACATCTCCATCTCTTCCTCCCCTTAACAAATGACCCAACATCTGCTTCCACCTACATCTTCAGCTTTTTAGGCAGTTGCTGAGCTGCTTGGAAAGCTTTAGGCTTTGGGCTTGTTTCAGACTGAATCATTCCTGTTCACTGAAGAACCATACTGTAGATAAGAAGCTCCTTTGAAATGACGGCTGCTTGGAAGAATCCATTGATTAAACAGTGGGTGTGCAGTTTTTAGTGCTCTCCATGGGCCACAGCTCTGCTTCCTTGACGCTGTGATAGGATCCATTACCTCTGTGTCCTTGTGCTCAGTTGGTGTCCGCTTTCATTTTATTGGTCTCTTCAAGTTTGTCAAACTCTCTCTCCGCTCCGGGTATAAAAGTGGTTTGATACTCTACCGTTAGTTTGAAGGAATGTTTTTATAGGTTCTTTGTTCCTGTATTGCTTTTTCAGCTACTGGAATGTAAATCTCAATGCCTTTCAGATTAAATTTGATACGCTTACATATGTTGATCATCATAAATGACAGAATCTGTACATTTCCTGACTAAGATTGAGGTTATTGGTTGAATCTGTAGAGCAATATAAATATTATTCATCAATTGAAAGTGCAATTTAACACTTTTGACTTCATAATAATCAAGAAAATTGACTTCAGTAACTTAAATATCAATGGATTTGGGTCACTTTTGGGATATTGGTTGATGATGTTCCCTTTCATTTGCTTGGCACAGATTGAGAATAACATCAAAGAGAACATAAAAGCAGAGATGGCCCAGTTACAGCAGAGTGCAGTCCATAATCACACAGCAGCCATGTTGGAAATGGGCACCAATCTTCTTTCCCAGACGGCTGAGCAGACCCGCAAGTTGACTGATGTTGAGACTCAGGTATGTCCCTCCATTCCATTCCATGCAACACTTACTTAAGCCAGTCCTTTTCTAATTATCTCAGCAGGACCTCCAATATAAAGCCAAAGATAGCACTTGAGCCACATAAGATGCCTGTTACCAATTTATGCATTGTGCATGTTTGTGTTCCCACCACACTTGATGTCTAATGTGAGTTTGAATGAGACACACAGGAATATGGCATGGCTTGTTTTTGCTGATTTGTCAAATGAATGGTTTGCTTGGGGAAACCACTGTTCCTAAGTGCTACCGTATGGCCAAAGAACACAGCAGTAGCTCTTTTTCTCCTGTTTATGATCTCTCCAGAGGTGCTGCTGGTTTAACATTGACCTACCATGTGTTTATGAGTTCTGTGCTATTGCCATGTTTTTTAGTTTGACTCTACTGCCTCACTGGCTTTAGGTTTTGAACCAGACGTCCAGGCTGGAGATTCAGCTGCTGGAGAATTCACTGTCCACCAACAAGCTGGAAAAGCAGCTCATAGTGCAGACCAATGAGATCAGCAAACTGCATGACAAGAATGGGTAAGATCACAAGCACTTTGTACTCTTTAACAAAGATAGTCTAGATTACGAAATAAACCTCACTGAAGCCTCACTGTTTTAAACCCTGTAGAAAGGGACATTTTTGTGCACCATGATTCAAGTTTTTTCCCTTTTTGGAGGGCGTGGGATATTACAGATTGTGACTTTATTTCTTTGGTTTGATTTTTTTCACATTTATGACTCACATTGGAATTTTAGGGACAATGTTATAATAACCCCCTTCAATGGCCAGAACCCATCCAAACATCCATTACACACTTCCATAACTCACTTTTGCTTTGTCTGTGTTGTTACTGAATAATAAACACATCTGTAAAAAATTGATAAGCAGTAAAGATAAATATTTTTTTCTAGCTCCCCTTGTGAGCCATCCATGAGAAGCGTCCCTGTTAACTCCTCAACATTAAATTGTGTGCATGAAAGCATTTCAAGGAACATTGCATTGTAGATGGCACAAATTTAGAAGATTTTCAAATTATATACCCTGTTGTGAGTTTCCCTTACAAGAAATGTCAACACTATATTATGATTAATGCTATATATATTACAGTATATATTATACTATATTACAATATGTGTTCTGCATTATACAACAGTTTATTTTTTTCCAAACTTTTTATTTCAAAAATGGTTGCAAACAGATATACAGCACGACCATATAGAACAATGTAGAGTAATGTGATTTGTGGCTAAAAGAGGGACCACTATTCTCCCACTAATCTCTTTCTATATATTGAGTTAAGCATATGGAACACATCCAAGAAATATGGATAGTTAGCTAGCTTTGTTGACCGTCATCTTTTACAACTGATCTACTTATTCAAACGGTTCCCCACAAGCTGCATGCACAGTCAGGCTAAAATTCTTGCTTCACTTCCAAAACACACAACACAGCCCATTACACAATACAACTTTCAATTCTCAACAACTGACAACACACTTAGAGTTCTCAGACAGTTCCTTGGTCCCATACTGTGCAATCCAAAGCAACCTGCCAAGAGATGAAAGATGTCCCTTATTTCTGCCCTTAAATATAACCTTTATGAAGACATATTTTTCTAGATGGACTATTGCATGTTTAATGATTTTGCAATACATGTCACTTGGATCACTTTCCAGCATGGCGTTTGTTAATTGGCCTAATGGGACTTGTCTCTCATCGTCACCGCATGAGTCTGGTTCCCAGCACTCTCTGCACGGCTGCCCAGCTGCAGTTGAAAAACGCAGACTGGAATTCATATTTCCTCATCATCATCATCATCATAAAGAAAGCGCCTTCACAGCATCTGTGTTCTGTATTTGGTTTCCTCTCCTGATGTCGTTATATTCATCTTGTCGAACCAACTGATATTAACTTGATCTCTTTGATTTACTACAGCCATCGTTCAAAACCTGATAGGCTATTCACATGACTTTTTTTGATTAACCCAGCATATCCAGATTAGTTTGTGTCATGTGCCCATGTAATACCTGAAGACAAAGCAGTTCGATGTGGCTCTGGAAAAATCCCCAGAAGTATGATGAAACTGGGTTTGCTTGCGCAATGTTTCAGTCATAGATACCGAGTACATTTATAACAATCTAGCTTATTATAACCATAGCAAATCAATTTTACTCCCTATTGTGTGTGTATAATAAGGCAGTCAAATCACTTCAGTCGAGTGAAGGTTGATTCTCACAGCTACAGTTTGTTCTTATGTGCCTTTTCACCCTTTCCTTGCCATATTGACCTTATTTATAACTGGCCATTTAGTCAAACAGATATCTGATTACTGTTTGGTGTGTAATATCCAGATCATCTCAGAACTGTGTTTCTCTTTTATGCAAAAGATCCTTGCTTCCTCCAAACTCACCTATATGTAGATTTTTTCAGTCAGATGCAGATCATTTTTGTAGATGGTTTCAAATCGGATCTCCGGACATATACCTCAGATCCGATTTCACGTTTTCATGTCATTTGGGAACAATGTTCTTGAAAGAATGTGCAACATAAAAGTCAGTGTCACGCATTAAACACTATATTGATTTTGAGCCCAGTATTTTAACAGTGACTTCCAGTAAAGACGTGAACTAAACGTGTATTTTTAGGATAGTGCCTATAAACCTGCCGACAGCACCTTGTTTTGTAGCACACATTAATATCTATGAATGAGTTTTGCCCGCACCTCACTAGAGTCACTGTACTCCTGCACGTGTGGTTACTAAGGCAACCAATGTAGACAAACGTGACTACAATTGAACCCCACAAATTTGGTCACTTGAAATGTAAGATTCATATCTGGCTTGCCCTGCAGTGTAAACAAAGCCTTTGAGGAAAGTGGCTACTTCAGTAGTCGATGTTTACAAGAGGAAGGTTGTTTTAGTCATGCTGGTAATGAACCACATGCATCATGATGTAACGTATTAGGAGGGGGTTTGGTTGACAAATGTAACATGAGACAACTTTGCCCTGCATTTACACTCAAATAACATCTGGCTAAAATGTGTCTCAGACCTCCTCCTAAAGTGGTTTTGGTGAATGGAATTAAATGTGCTCTGCACTGTAGGTGTATTTTCATCTGCATTTTTATGTAGAATATCATTCTAATACTCGTAAAACAATCCTGCCCCTTCATCTCCTTACCTACTTTCTTTCAGGTTTCTGGAGCTGAAGATGCAGGAGATGGAGGTGAGGCACAGGCAGGAACTGGAGGTGCTGAGGGAAGAGAAGAGCAGCCTGCAGGTGCTGGTGGCCAAACAGAGTGGAGTTATCCTGGAGCTGGAGAGCCAGCTGGGCCGAGCCACAGGGAACAGCACGGCACTACAGAGACAGCAACAGGACCTAATGGACACTGTGCACAGCCTCCTCAGCCTCTGCTCCAAGGATGGAGGTATGTAGTGCTTATTGTATGCATGTATTTATTGTAATCTGGGCATGTCCCAAATTCACTGCTTTCAAACAGCCCAAAGTCTGGAAGTGATTTTGAATTAGAGCTGAATTTCTCAATCAGTTGTGTGAAACCCATGCAGCTGCATTACAATCACATGTTTTAAGTGAACCCCCCCCCCACTGTTCAGGGCCTGCTTGGAGTACTCAATATGGAATAACTATTACAAACTCTCTCTCTCTCTCTCTCTCTCTCTCTCTCTCTCTCTCTCTCTCTCTCTCTCTCTCTCTCTCTCTTTCTCTCTCTCTTTCTCACACACACAAACACACACACACACACACACACACACACACACACACACACACACACACATTGTTATTTATTGTTTATTGTTATTGTTATTTCACCATCTGTATTTTAATTAAGCAAATTTCTTTGGCTACTGCAGTGAAATGTTTGGTGTAGTGTGTGTACCAATCACAGAGTCAGATTCAGAAATAGCAAAACCAACACCAGCAATAAAGCTAGAACTCTTTAAATCGATATGATTTTATGTATTACACTGTGTGTGATTATCTCAAACATTCCTCTTTTAAAACTGATAGTATAGAAAAAGATAGACTAGAAAATTTGTGACAATTGGACCTTTATTAATGGAAAAACAACCACTCACAAAACCTCTTACTTTCTCTCTCTTTGAGTACAAAAGGAAACGTATACAACAGTAGCAAAGTCAGGGTCTGATATGAGAGCTGATAAAAATAATTACGATAAAAATGTGATTATTTGAATGGCCCATAGAGATTAAGTGAATAGTCGCTGAAGTAAATAAATGTTCTCCAGGGCAAGTGGTTATAATCACACACTGCGTCATACCTTTTACAGGCAGGAGTATTGCAATAATGTGTACAGAGAATTATCAAAAATACACAAAAAGGCCAAGTAGTTATGAGAGCACAGGTTAACAAAACTCAATGGATCAGAAATTGAGGATACACAGTTGCAGTCCACCAAGGTTAGAGTGTAGCACAATGTGGTGAATCCTCTGATCTAACACACAAGTGTGTAAGAAATCAGAAAACACCAGCTGTGGTGGGCACTGGGACTGGGATTAGTCACCCATGCTCTAGACCTTTATACTTTACACTGTTTAATTCATATCAACAATAATAAGTTAAATGTGGATTCAATGGATAGAAATAGAACATCTACTCATGATATGCTCTCATGAGAAATGTGTCTGTGTCTCAGAAATACTCTATAAAGGAAGGATGTGTTCTTAACTCTGTTGTCACAAGCTTTTAATGCAAAGTGACTATCGGCCATTTCGTTTGGTTTGATCATCAGGAAATACTCACGCAGTGCAAAGGGCAGCTAGTATTTTTGAATACGTTCTCATGACAGTGGAAACCAGCTACATCAACTTATTGCAGAGTTGATTGAAAATAACTCAGCATGTGTCATTGTATGTCACTGATAAAAGCCACTTCCTTGTGGGCGTACGTGCTCTCGTCTCATATGTCTCAATTTGCTCCAGTCAGACAATTTTGCATTGAAACGGATGGGGCTTATCATGCTTCAGCACTCTGCCTGTGCTTTACTGGTTGACTGAAATGTCAAACAGCCCCTGTTTGAGTTACATGCTGGACCTATATAATGTCTCCCCACTGCGGTGATGCAGGGCCGGACATTTCTCCCTGCCTCTCAGTGAAGGTCTCACACCAACAGTGGACCATGCAGTGAACTCATTAGCCCTGTTTCCCCACTCTAACCTCAGTGTGCCCTCTTGGCCTTGTGTCTGCCCTAACTCTCCATGGTCACAGGAAATTTAGCCTGGATGTCCGTACTGGGACCAGCCCAAGCATGGAGAAACTTCAGCCCTGTGAGCGTCAGCTCTGCTTCCTGCTGGGAGGGCTCTGTGTGCAATCTTACTTCCTTTCACTCTTTCTGCCATTAGACCACTCAACTGACAACCAAATGACTCTTTTAACAAGACTTCTGCATTCTCTGAATACTGTGAAAGAGATGTAAACACTTAAGTCGTTAAAGGGACCATACATTTTTTGTTGCATTTTTGCCATGAGGCCCATTTATGACATCTGCGTGTTTTTTTTTAATATGTAGGCTATAATTAATTTTTAGTTTATCTCTTTTAATCCATCAGAATTAAATAAACCGTTTTATTATTGTGTTATTAAGACTAATTAGCAAGCTCTGGTTTGATTATCTGTGCCTCATTCAAAAAGTGGTCTGACTGAAACACTAGGCAAAGCTAAACTGCTGTTTTTTTAATATTGTGAAAATAGTGCATCTAGAATGAGCCATAATTTAATCTATATACACATCTATTGATTTTGCACATCAGTCAAATTTTGTTATTACTCTCATTAACAAATAATAATAGATCTGAAATATCTGAATATGCACTCAAACCTACTCAGATACTCGCAGTGCAAACACAAAGACAGCATGGTGCCTCTTTTATAGTGATGGAAAACACACCAGTAAATCTCTATTAACATTCTGATACGTTTTAGAATGATAGACTGTGGTCATGCACCCGGGCCATCTGTCTATGTTAAAGGGAAAGTTTCTGAATGTATGAACATATGAACATATGCTAGGTACAATTTAGTAACTGTGCAATACAGTGAACTGAAATGAGTCCAGCTATTCTAACAGTATTACTGGGAACACAATAAGTGTTTATTATGGTGATAATAGTGGAAACATTATAGAGTCTGTTTGGATGTGGCTTTGCCTTAGAAAGGACAGGAAAATGGACAAAAGAAATTAAGATTTAATATCTAGGCTTTAAGTATATATGAAAGCAAGAATTTTGGTTATATGGGCAAGAAACTGGTATGTAGCTGCCCTGGTGTTGCTCTTTTGCTCTCATATAGCAGTATGGAACTTTGGATCCACGACAGAGGTCACCTTCTTCACCTCAGCCTGAATTAGTCAAGCCTTAATGAGTCCAATGGGACATCTTGTGCTCTGGAGGTGAAAGGGAAGGTTCGGAGGTCACCTGTCGGACTGCACGACTCCTCTGCTGCAATTCAAAACTAGCTCCAAGGCTTCTTTCTGGGGAATGTAGAGAACTTTTGCTAATCAAGCAAGTTATTAGTAATATGGGACACATAATACAGACATGTGGGACCAAAAGGAATTAGGTGTTGTTTTGAGAGCTGAAACTGAAGAGTTATTAAGTGAAATAATCTATGAATGTTATTGTAAGTATATTAGCATAAATCGAGGTTTGAATAATAAAACCGCCTTGGTGTTTCGGATTTGTATGTCGTAAAGTTCTTTTCCTAAGCGCTCTATGGGGATGGTGTTTTTGATATGTGATGAGCTCACCCTAGTAACCCAATTATCACTTCATAAACACATTACAATTCAGTGGGCCAAATCATATTTTTAATTGTAATGGAGCTAAGCTCTGGGCAGCTGTTCCAAATCCTTGGCTGCTAAATATGAGTTTTGTTTTCACTCTGTTGTATTATACCGCCTAATGAACAGCATCAATCATCTTTACAGCTGGGGTGATGTAGCCTCCGGACTGCAAAATATTATTTTCAGTCTCCAGGTTTAGCTTTCTAGAAATAAATACACTTCAAAACAGTACATCTCAGATCGACATGCCATGGCACACCCCAATATTAGGAGGGCATGTTTGCATTTTATGTAAAATTTTAGACCAGTTGGCTAGAACCACTGTTCTCTCTTTTGATCTTTGCCATTTCAGTTGCTGGTGTGTTTTCATCTGATATTAATACGACCTCTAAATTTGAAGCCGAGGAAATGTCTGGCACCGCTGGTTGATACTGACCTTTGTCTTTGCTTCGCCTATTTTAGGCCCACAGTTAACTAGGGCACTTTCAGTCTTATTTACGCTTATTTGGGTTGAATGAGGGTCTGCGAAGTTTTGGAGAGTTTGTCTGTCTGAAGTGATTTATAGACATTACTTCGCCTGTTTGTTCTTTTCACATAAACTCCCCACTGAGCAGAAGTCCCTACTGAATCAGCAAGAACTCACATGTAAATAGATAGTAGCGCATTAAAACGCTTCTCATTGCCAGGACACAAGCTGTTTGATAGTTCCTGTTACGACAATTCAGTTTAAAGTGCAATTTCCTTTTCCCTGAGAATCCCTATAATGCTTTCATCATACCATTTTGTAAACATTGTGTTTATGACTTTCAGCAGTGGATGACTATCCAAAATGCATTGATCTGAGGAAAAATATCTTGTAAGCAGCAAGAATGGATGTACACTTTTTATAAAACATTGTTTTGGTGAAAACTAAACCTTGGCTTCTGTTAACCTTACCCTTCTGTTAACCTGAAGTAACCCCTTGGGCATTTCATTGTAGTTTAATTAAAATGTTACTCAAAAAAGGATCTTTGGTTCTCTGGTTTATACCAGCTGATGACCTAAGAGATGATTAAAGGTTTATGTAAATAAAACAAATTAGCTTAGAAGGGGCATTATGAAACCAGTGGGAACCAGTGGGAAAGATGATTCTACACACAGTTACTGGAACAATTTGGCAAGGGGAGAGGTTAGTGACAGTCTCACACAAGCAAAACTAATAATAATTTAAATGAATGGATACAAAGGTACAATATGTGATAACAATGAATGTGCTAATAAACTGTACTAAAATAAAGCTGAACTGAAATTCAATTAAAAGGACTTAAAGTGATAGTTCATAGTTCTTACTAATACACAATGTCTAGACACATAGCTAAATGTATGTAGTAATTCTAAGTGGCTATTTTTTATTAGAATTTTAACGAAGCAGCATGACATATTATATTTTACTTTGTTTTATTAGAGAGTGCAAGCATAGTTGTTTATGTTTGGCCAGCAATTGATATTTAGGGTTAATGTTAATCCGCCCTTAACACTTCTCTCATTAAAAGTGTCAGTATCTCTAAACTGACTTTTAGTACAGGTTATCACGGCCATATGAACATAGTTTTACATTTTGTCTTTTTTACATTACCTGAAATTGTCCACTTAAGTCCACTTAGATACAGTGACTTTTCAAGTGAGGAAGTGAGTGCCAATAACAGTTAGGATTCTCTGACCATTACTTTCTCTAAGCTCAGTTGCTGCACTGCTCCAGCTGTTTGAGCTCCTATCTGGTGGTAAATTGCAGTTGGACAGGTCGGGCTTCTTGTTGTGTTAGACTCCGCAGCGCACAGTTCCACTCTGTGAACTTGTCACTGCGGGAGATCCTTGTCACTGACACTCAATCCTTACTGAGAAAGGCAGGCATAATGGTCCCTAACGAAGAGCTGCTCCCGCCCCTCGCCCTGTGGCTCACGCCAGGGATCAAAGCCAGGCCTAAACACCGCTGACACGTCCCGCTTGGCGGTGACATCTCTTCTCCCTAAACAGTCCCAACAGCAAAAACAATGGTGTGAAAGCCGAGCTGCGGCTCTCTCGCAGAGAGAAGGATCGGAAGGAATTTTCAGCGACATGAGCGGGACCCCGGCGCGTAAATATAAACCACTTGTTATAACAGGAACTTGAAATTTATAGCTTGTAGTATTTTGTCCACAGACCCTTGCTTAGTTTCAAAATACTGGCAGGGGTAATTACGTGCAGATGGAGGGAGAGCCAGCTGCCAGCTCGGATAGCCCTGTCAGAACGGGACGGTTCCTCACAGGGAGCAAGAGATCAGTCCTTTGATTAAAGGTCTTTCACACTGAAAATGTGTCACTCACTGCCAGAAAGATCTTATCGACCATATGCCAAAGTGTTGTCCCAGATACCTCCTTTCAGTGCTGTCCCTTCACTTCCATGCCTATTTCACACACTTGTGTGAAAAACGATGTGTCCCGAATTTTCCATGTCTGTGTGCATTATTTATTCCATTATCTGACGTTATCTGAGCAGGCTTTGTTTTAGTGGCTAGATCTTTATTTCATTCCATTGCCTGCAAAATGTCTCCTAGGGCAAGTGATGGGAAAACCTCACCGCCGCAGGCCGGCTCGCTGGTGTTTTTTCAGTGTCTGTGAGTGCGATTGATTTGTGCATGTCTGACTTGAGACAGAAACAGTGGCATACGCTTTTATACACATTCCATCCCTTCCATCCTCAGCACACTCCCTTCCAACCACAACCTTATATATTTAATCCTCCCTGGATAACATTGCCGAACCAGTCTCTGCTCTCACTCCAGAAGCATTCCATCATCAAAACCGCCTTCCTTACGTTCGCTTGCACATTATAAACCATTCAGGGCGCTGATGAAATATAACATAATAGAACTTGTGAAGATTATCATTACCCACCAGAGTTTTCAGTGCCAGACATAATGTAGATACATGTCAGTCACTTTTTAGAGGGATGGACTTACCCCTGTTGAAATGGAAGGCTGTGGTGACGCCTTGTGTAAACCATATTAAGGCTCAATTACAGCGAAGAAAGAGCTACTTGACCGTGATCTGTCTATCCAGGTTTTTTACTGTGAACTATGTTAGTGGTTCTCAGATTGGGTCTCAGTGATGCCCTTGCTCTAGCCAAGCTTGCAATAGAAAAGGGATAGAGGCAAATTAGTTTATGAGAACAACTGAACTGTATCTTTGAAATTCCAGCATTCTTTATTCTCAGTGGTATTCAGGTTTGTGAATAATTCCCCTTAATAAAGTAATCATGCATTTTTATTTTATAAAATGTAAAGTAAAAATTAGTTATGTGTTATTTTTTTCTTGGTATATTTGTTTTTATATGTATGTTTGTCTAAATTCCACTACTGTGTGGAGATTCTGCATTTGTGTATTCAGTATACTTTTAAAAGTAACTAAACCAAAATAGTCTGATTAAATCTTCAAAAGACATAACTTAAAATCTTTGTGAAATGTAGGATTTACATTTGTATATCTTTCAACACACACATTTTTAAAGCACAATTACTGCTCATTTGCTGAATTTAAAATATATAAAGTTATATATAAAACGTAGCCAGTGGAAAAATAATGGCTCATATTTGATCTTCTGGAAAAAAGAAATTGTGCACTAAAACATACTTTTTGTGTCTACAGTTGTACCCAACAGCACGAAGCAAGCCGACGAAGAGAAGAAATTCCGGGACTGCGCTGATCTGTATGAGTCAGGCATCCGGAAGAATGGAATATACACCATTAACATCAACCCTCAGGAAACCAAAAAGGTGTGTGTGTGTGTGTGTTTGTGTGTCTTCAGACATGAAATATAACTCCACTTAATTGTGATTTCTCTTGCAAGTTTGCTGGGTAAGAGTAATCTGGAACACACATTGAATGGAGCTTTTTGATTCTGATGATCTCAAAGGGAATTGTTAATGACACCACACTCTTTAAAACAAACATGCCAGTTTTGGTTCCTAAAGGACAACCATTTAATGGGATGGTTCTTCAGAGACTCATTTTTAAATGAGATTTGTGGATGGGGGAAGATCCTTTTTAAATTTTAAAGAACCTCTGCATGGTGTAAAAGTTATATTAAGAATCATTAAACTGTGTAAAACTTCTTTAAACTCTCAAAAGTTCACACTAACGCATCTCTTTTTCTTATACAATTTTATTGGGCTTGTGCTTTTTTTAGGAATCAGATCAAGACCTAAACACAATACACTTGGATTTGAACTTAGATCTCCCAAACTACTTGAATGCTATTTCTCATCACTGCTAACATATTAATATGTATGCTAGCTGTTAACCATACCTTTCTATCACACCTTGTTCAACTCATCCACTAAATAACATGTATTTCATGGATTTAAATCAGAAGTGTTACAGCAATGAAACCACATTGTACTGGACTACACTGTAATATTGTTAGGAAAAGCTAGGGCAGTACATTGGTATATTGGATAAGAGCCAATGTGGCTATTTTGATCCAGAGAGGAAAGAGTGCCTAGAATCCTTTTGGCTGGGTCAGTGAGGCGAAACAGGTGGTCAGCACCTCAACAGAGTGCAGCCAGAGGGTGTTGGGTGGGGTTGAGTGGGGCCTCTTAGTTGGCTTGAGCCAACTTTGTGTAAAATATACTTAGCACTTATTTATATCAGAGGTTTCCAATCCAGTCCTCAAGGACCAATAGCTGGTCCAAGTTTTCATTCTATTCTAGTTTAGCTGACCCAGGTAATCAGCAGTTTATAACCCAGGTGTGCTGAGAGCTGAAATGGAATGGAAATGTGGACTGGCTGATCGTGCTCGGAATCTGGATTGGCTCCCAATGTTTTAAGGATATTTGAGGTTAGTTTGGGAGATCAGGTTAGATTGGTGGGGACAGTGTGATTGATAAAGGACAAGATAAACCCCTCAACTTAAATTTCATAGTGCAATGGGTGGTACATGTTCAGATAGTAGAGAAAGCTTTAGGGGGCTTGTACTTGTCAATATATACATATGTGTGTGTGTGTGTGTGTGTGTGTGTGTGTGTGTGTGTGCATGCGCGTGTGTGTGTGTGTACAAGCATGTGTCTTTGTGTCTGGTTTTACCACGAATCCAGTCAGTTGTACTTTGTGAGAGGACCGTAATTGTCCTGTGTGTGTTCAGCTGGATGTGTGTGAGCTTTACCACCAAACAGCAGCAGTCACAGATTCACCTCTTATTACTTTACGCCGATCCACACGGCTAGATTACAGCCATGTGTCCCTTGTGTCTCTGCTTTGATCTTAGGCCTGGTCTCCTGCACCGCTGTAATCGCTGTTAACCAAAAAAATCAACATGACCTGATAAGAAGTAACAGCAAGAAAAACTAGGCCTGCAATTGACCTTTCCAAGCGGCGTCCACTTACATGTTCTTTAGTAGCAGCTGTTGTGAGGTTTACAAAACATTGGGAAAAATCCCATTCCACCCAAAGGGATTATATAGCATAATGTAACATACCTTTATTTATTACATTGTTCATTTCAAATGATGTTTATTTTGCATGAGCATGATAGATCACTCTGTTCAGGAAGATTAAGTGCATTTTTGTGCAATAATGCCAACATTAGCCTGAAAGCCTATGATGTTAGCATTTCAACCATTCAAACCTGCCAAGTTCACAACCAATATTGTAGCAATTCCGTTTAAGTAATTTCTGTGAGTTGTGCTCTCTAACTTCTAGTTAGGCCAAATGGCCTAATTTTTGTTGTCCTGTAAACCTTGTTCAACCTCTTAGTAAGAATGAGCATTAATTCTGTCTGTGTGTGTATGTGCACCTCCAAACAGGTATACTGCAACATGGACTCTGCTGGCGGAGGATGGACAGTAATCCAGCATCGAGAGGATGGCAGTGTTGACTTTCAGAGGACATGGAAAGAATATAAGATGGTACGTAGCCAGATAACTCATTACTAATTTCATCTTGAATGTATCGATAGTTGTGATGCTGATTCACCGCCTTTCAGGCAACACATGTAGATCATATATTTTCCGACCGCAGCTGTCCTTGATTTTGCCTGTTAAAGAGTGAGGAATGTCTATGAAGGCCAATAGAAGAGTTAGCAGATGTATGAATCTTTATTTTGGTGGGGGGAGGAGGGCGAATTCACCACCACTTAGCAACGTCTGGACTGGCACATGAGTGCCTGTAGGCATGATTCAGTTTTGGTCTCTATTGCTGATTAGAAAACATCACAAAGTCCAAAAGCAACAACAGTTTGTCCTCCATGTTAGACTCTTGGCCACTTGCACTACTTTTTGTCTGCACACATGATATAGTCTTAAGAGGCTTTGTTCAACGGAGCATGACTCCAGCAAATAACATGAGATGGTGCGCTGCTGAAGGTGCTTATTAATTTTGGTTCAGATTTGTGTGTAGTGGGTGTAACACAACAGCTGCCTTTTACATCGTGTGAAGCTTTTACAATACATTAATTCATAGAAATACTCAAAAATGACCCTAACCCTAACCCTAACTCACATTAAAAAAATAACTATTGCTGTCATTTGGATAAAGCCAATCTGACACATATGTTCTGGACATGTCCCAGTTTGAGGAGGTATTGGTCAGTAATA
>JBBPDC010000141.1:10845882-10866869 GCA_037974485.1 Hemigrammopetersius urotaenia
GTGTGTGTGTGTGTGTGTGTGTGTGTGTGTGTGTGTGTGTGTGTGTGTGTGTGTGTGTGTGTGTGTGTGTGTGGACCGAAATATGTACAGTCTATGAGTTACCTTTAAGGAGAAAAATCAAACAAAACAAAGAAAGAAACTTACAAAGAAGTTTACCGTGAAGCTTACAAAGCTTAAGGCTGATGTGAATAAACCATAATGCATTTCCTTGTGTGATGTCTTTCAGTGGCTGTTAACTGGTTTCACTGGTGCATGGTTATGGTCAAACTGGAAACAATAATTAGTTATTTTAATGATCTACTATGATGCCAGAAAGGGTTTTAGACGGACTTCAAGAAAGCAGCTTTTATGCTAAATGCTAACTAAATCTTTGATATAGTGTACAATTCATTTTTTGCAACATTTCTTCTAATCAGGGTTGCAAGGGTAAAAGGAAGTGTATCATCCACTGCAGAGTAGACATTCACACCTAGGGGCAATTTATCACCAGTGCACCTGGCCTTCATGTCTTTGGACTGTGGGAGAAAACTGGAGCTCCCAGCAAAAACACAGATATGGGGAGAACATGAGTCCACACAGAAAGGAGCGAGGCCACCCTAGCTGGGTACTGTACCCAGGCCCTCCTCACTATTAAGCAACACAGTTTAATGAAATCTGGTAAGAGGAGTATATGTCTCAGAATCAAGATGTGTGTGTGGGCTTGTAATGCGTATAAGAGCTGTTTGTAAATCACTGTAAAAGATTACAAAGATTAGGTTCAGGACCATTGAAAAATGAAACCAAAGCTGAATACAAACTGATAGCATATACAGCATATATGATTTATTGAAACAATATCCCATGTCAAATACAGCACCTTTAATCAACCAGTATACATCTTTCAAAGGCCTCACCAAAGCTTCACCAATATATTCACTTTGGCTTGCATTGTGCACAGTTGTAACAATCAGCTTTTAAGACACCGTATTTCTGCAGAAGCAAACGGATGTAATAACTGTCGCCAGAAAGAATTATGCGGCTATTTCACATGCGCTCCTAAGGCCTCAGCTCAGACTCCATGGTAATGTTAGAGTATTAAAGAAATATCCCTACAGCAGCAGAGCGCTGGGTTTCAGATGCGGTTGACAGACAATAGACGTACAAAGGGGGCTGATTGTAGTTCCTGTTGGGGAGCAGGTCATTGTGCTTGCAACAGTTCTATCATGCCGTGTTTGGATGAGCTCTAATACATCTTAAATTTGCTCAGAGAGTGAAAGAAAACAGAAAGATTTACCTTCTACTGTTTCCCCAGAAGGGCTGGACTGAACATAGCTTAGATGTATGACTTAAAGCACTTTAGCACTTATTTTAAAATCCTTTTTTTCCCTTTGCTACTGTTAGCTTAGGCCTTTGCTAGCATTCCCTGCTGTGCTTTGCTTTTGCACATCTCAGACTGCGGGAAAGCTATCTGTCGCTCCATTGCTCTGAAAGAAGCGGGGGTGTTGTGGTTGCTTTGCTTTCATAACACAATACTCTTGTGTATTCTCCTTCATTTGCGTCTATGGAAACCATTGCTGTGCAGCGAAAATTTACAGGATGACTGAAGCAGCCACATTCAAAGCAAACAAACAGAAGATCCACTTACATTTACACTCACTTTACACATAAATGTTCATCACATCATTTATTTGGTAACGCTTTATTTGAGCTCTGCTACCTAACACTCACATAAGAATGCCATAAACATGTCATGGAAAATGTCATATGCTGTCATGAGCCCCAAATGACAAATTATGTCCATTATTAGAACATTACATTACATTCATTTGGCAGGCACCTTTCTCAAAACGACTTACAGGTTGAGGAGAGACTCAAGCTTTAGGACAATGGAAGAGCCACATGAGAGTTCTAAGAGCTAAATCTTTAAGCAGTGAGTAGTGCTAGAAGATGTAAGCTTGTTCAGATAGAAGAGCAAGTGTGATTTGTAATAGATCAAGAGGAGAGGAGGTGCTCACTGAAGAGATGAGTCTTCAGGAGGTTCTTGAATATAGCAGAGGATTACGCTGCTCTGGAAGCCCTCGGCAGCTCGTTCTACCAGCGGGGAACCCCGAATGACCACGAAAGAGTCTGGACTGGTTTGGCTTATGTGTAGGGATGGCAAAGCCAGATAATGTTCTCAGAGGAGATTACAGAACAAGTAAGAGCAAATGCCTGCATGATAGGATAAAAGTAGCTGTGCGCAGAGAAACGTGTCACATATCCAATTTTGGTAATTGCCATGACACGATATTATGACTTTAAATGAGCATGTGACATAACCTGACATGAAATCAAACACTGCAGTGTCTGTCATGACAATAACCAGTTATGAAAACATGACGCTGTTATGGGTATAATCTTGTGGCAGCAAATAGCATCTTCCATGCCATTCCTGGTTATGTCAATGTCATATAACAGGGTTTAAGCGAAGTGTTGCCATTTGTTTTTATTGTTAGGTGTTTTCACCTGATTAGTCAAAATCGTATTTTAAGTTGAAAAGTGTTTTCCTGTTATCACTCAAATGAGAAACAGATGGGAATAACAAGGAGAAAATTCCATAGTCACTTGCCATTACACGGCATTAGAGTCACATATCCAGTGATCAAGGAATCGAAACAAACCACAATTCCTTTGGATTATTAGGAAAATCAGATGGCCAAGCACAAGGGCGCTTCCCCCAGGGGTTCTGCTGTGAAAGGCTGAGAAAATCCGATTCCAGCCTTGGTTTTCATCAGAGCTTTTCTGAATGCGACTTGGCCCTGTGCAGCCTGGTGTTATTTCAGTGTGACTAACCTGGAGCTTGCCTAAAGGGCTGAGATGATTGGATGGACTGGTGGATCACTGTCGGCTGCACAGATGTTCTTGTCTGAGGTGTGAGCTGACAGAACAGCAGTGAGGCATTTGGATGCCCAGGTAGGAGGTCTATAACCATTAAGCTTTTACTCCAGCACCCAATTTCTCTGAAAATTGGAGCAGAGATGAGTAGGTGTGTTTATCTGACTGGTCATGTGTGTGTGCAAGCATTTGAGCAGGAGTTGGTCTGGCCATTTGACTTTGGGAGGTCACAGAGAGAATCCTTTGCACAGAAGTTCCTCGAGGAAGTGGAATTCTATTTATTCACGTAAGGACAGAGATTTGAGGAAGTTCAGCTTGTCTGGACTTTCTTTCTCTGTGTTTTGTTTTCTTGTTTGTTTGGTTTTTTTTCCAAAGAATCTAGGATTTGGTGTTTGATGGATAAAACACCAAATCAGTTGGGTTTTTTTGCTGGTTTTTGATGGAGAATTAACATTTAAAGCTTGCATGTTGTCTTTTTGACCAGGGGGATATGAGAAGTTGTGCTGTTTGCTCTATTTTTTAATTTTTTTGAAGTGTTTGCTGACATGCTGTCAACAGGAATATGGACATGAATCCCATTGTTCTGACAAAGGAAGTTTATGAATGGTCTCCAAACAAGCAGTCCATTTGTCTACTCTTGCAATGTAATTGCCATGCTAGCTGTAGATATTACATGAGGTTTTGGTAACTGCCGTGGGTGTCTGAGGTGGGTGGCTTCACAGTGATCAGGTAACATGTGACCAGGAAGCTTGCTGGATCGATTAAGTGTTAGGAATGAAACAAAAGAACAATAGAACTCCCACCAAGTCATCACAATAACAACCACAAGTTTGGCTCCTCAGCCCTTTCACATTGCATCACCACCCTCTTAGTGTATCACAAAAAGCCTTCAACACCACCAAATGCACAATCCATTATCCTCCGCTTTTTCCAGACTTCATCTGAAGTGAGATTTATAACACTCATTCTCTCTTGTCCATTCCTATTAAGAGGGCTGGATTTCAGGAAACCATTTTGCGAGATGGAGCATGTTTCATTTGGTGTTCCTCAGTCCTTGTTGGCATGGCCATGCAGTGTTGTTCCCTGGCTCAGCGCATTCATGTTTGGAGAGAAATCCCCTGGAGAATGAATAATAGGAATAAAAGAAAGCCATACACCAGGCAAACTTTTTAATGAGGGGGTCAAGGCAGGTTGAGAGACTGAAGGCCAAACTTCAAGCAATACTGTGAGAACGGAGGTCAGAAGAGAAGCTTAAATACTGTAGGACATTACACCTGGATGCTCTTCAGATTAGGTATGCATTAGAGCTTAAGCTTACATTGATCAGAGTGTTTTGGGAGAAATTCTAAGCAGCATTACACCCACTTCTGGGAATGGTACAAAGAAGTATCTACACAAATATCATAAAAAAATCAAGAAATCAAGAAAGTGGACTACAGAAGTGGGAAATCACAAGGAGATCTACAACCTACCTAAGCACTGTTGCCATGGCCCCAGGGGCACCGGATGCAGTTTTAATGTGGGGGGGTGGGCACATCAATCTATGCCTTTGGGGTGGGGGGGGGGGGTATGGCGTGTTGAATGGATTGGTGCGCACAAAGAGTGGGGGGGGGGGGTGAAACAAATGATTTTGAAGAGTAGGTGGGACACAATATTAAGCAGGTTTTTTTATATTCTGACTGATATATCTTATGGATGGCATATATGTGTACACTACACATATATGTGATTACACTTTAATACACTATTGAAGTACAACACTTTTGCTGTTTGTGTTTTTATGAAGCAAAACACATACACAAGCATAACCTCTTAGAATTAAACCGTTTTGTTACTGTGTTTTTAAGAATGTGCCCTGTATTTTGCCTTATTAAAAAAAAAAAGTCCATTCAAATGCCCATTGTTTGCAATTTAGTTACAGATACTGTATGGTCTCTATGAAATGATACATTTTTAAACAGTTTTCCCTTTAATAACATGCATTGATTTATCACCTTGAATTGGACTTTTCCCTTTAAAGAAAGTGATGACATATTTAATAGATTACTCTTAGAAGTTCAGCACTCCCAGTTGTTTTATATTTGTGTACCATTTAGCATGCACTCTCACTGTGTACATGTTTCATTTACTCAAAATATGCGTAATGAACAAATCTGCAAGTTCAGCACAAAATCTCCTGTATACTCCCCTGCCTCTGTCTCTCTGCATCTCTCAGCACCTCTGTTCAAGGCCCCTGATTTACACCTTCCACATGTTCTACTCTGACTGCACAGCCCCTGTATACACTGGCCCCTTGCTTTATTTGCGTTTTCAACTCTGACGCAAACAAATGAAGCCTAACACAAAGATCTCCGCCTCAGCCAGACTGTAGCTTATGAAGAGGGGAGGGACAGTAAGCACACACTGTGCAGACACAGGCATGTCAGATACCAGGCAGACAAACTAGGGTCAGCTTCACTGGAGGGACATGACTCTGGACTGCTCTCATGTCTGATGTGGCCTGTAATGACTAGTTCATCCTATCTGGTCCAGTTGCACCAAAGCCAGATGGGCTTAACATGCTTTGATTTACTGAGATCTTTCTGACTGTCTCCTTCCTCTACTCCCCAATCATTTCCATCAAGCAGATAGGAGGTACAGGCCTGTAATATGAAAAATGTTATTGTAGGGTCAAGGCTTCAGTGTCCCAACTCCCATCTCTCCCTGTGTGTATTCTCAGGCTGTCCCTAAAGAGCCACAGTGGAACAGCGGGAAGGCAGAGCAGTCTGGTGATCCACGGAGCGGACTTCAGCACCAAAGACGTGGACAATGACAACTGCAGCTGCAAGTGTGCTGTGATGCTCACCGGAGGTAAAACTTCTGCTCTTGGAGTTACAGTCCAGTTCGAACTAGGGGTGGGTGATATGGCAAAAATATCATATCACAATTTTTTTACAGGTAAATCATGATTTTGATTTTATCACAGTATTTATATTAATTTCTAACTATAGATTACTATTTTGCAAGTTACTGAACAGTACAACCAAACTATTGTTGTTTGAGCGCTGTTTCTATAAGGCGGCCATTTAGCGGACTAGCAAATGGCTGAGGAAAAAAATTAGGAAGAGCATAGAACTGCAATAGATAGATGGAATGTAGTCTCTTTAGACAATACTACGATCTCTCTGCTTTGGCAGATTGTCAGGACATATAGTTTTCACAATCTCAAATCATCATATTGCCCACCCCTAGTTCGAACTCATAATGAACTTAAGAACAGACTTCTAGATCATGTCATTTGTAGAGCTAGTTTCTATTGAAGGGGAAAATTACAGTCAACTAGCAAAATCTAACTAATATTTTTTAGTCAGCCAAATGGTCTAACTTTCACTAAAAGTGGAAAATGTCAAACACGTTTACTAAAGAGTTTATTTTCCAATTCTTTGGAATTATAATTGCAAATGTCAAAAGACACCGATATGGGATATATTTTAGGATTTCCCCCCAAGTTGCATCCAACCTCTTCCCCAGTATCCAGTGCACGACACAATCAGGAGAGCAATATCTTATTTGGTCCAAATGCACATTCGCAGATATATTTACAGTTCTTTCACAAATTGGTGCCCTTTACTCCTTCTGGGACCATGTTGTGTATCTCCATCTGAAGCTGCATTTGCATTATGACCATAGACAATCTACAGAAGACCAGATATGCAGAAACAACTGGATGTACATTTTCAGATAGCCATGGATGCAAAATGTCTTACTTTTTTTCTGAAAAAAATGACATAAACTACACCTTAAATATAGAAATGACACCAGTGAAACTATCATCTGCTCTGTCGCCATTGGAGTGTTTTGCTGTCTATGGCTGAAAACTGCCAGCAGTATTTTTAACATTAATATTTCTCCTGGAACAATATGCAGATTTCCTGTTTAATGTAAAATCAAACCAGAAAAACAAACAAAACCAAATGAGAAGAGGCTAGAAGCATTTTGCTGTATTCTTAGCCTCCAGATTCCTTATATGATATATAGGTCTTAATGTTGATAGATCTCAAACAGCAGATAACCCAAAGTTAGCCGCAGTCACACTCTCCCGAGCTCTCAGCAAAAACAGCTGCATTCTTGAAGGACCACAACATGCTGGCAGAAGAATGAGTGCCTATTGCTTTGTGTGAGGAGTAATGAGGTCTTTGTGGACCTCTACATCCTGTGAAGAGTGGACCAACATGGGTCATGACTCAAGTGCCTCTTACGAATTCTTCGCTTTCCTTCTTTGAACAAGACCTCCTTGTCCCAAAGGAAGCTCCTGTGTTTCAGATAGCTGTGATACATCATTACACAGAGCATGAGAGCATAGCTGACTCAGAGAGGTCCTGTCCTTTAATATCAACATTATGATGAGCTGGCCAAGTGCTAAACAGGTCTATGACATTGAATCATAACTGATTCAATGATAAGAAACATTGAGTATAGATGGAGTATAAAAGATGGTGGGGAGGAGGTTTAGTAACAACAGGAGCTGGCCAAACTCTTCCTAAAAACACATTCTTTCACAACAACTGTTGCTAGGTTGGGTATGCTTTGTTGTTGTGGTCAATTAAATTGAAAAACATTAAATCAATCCTATTTGCATGCTGTATGTTATATGATCTACAGGTTCTCATTAAGCTGAATGTAATTTTTGCATTCTGTACAGCTGGTCCATCCTTGCAACAGCTGCTATGAAAGAAAGCATTTGTGGGTAGGTCAGTAGGTATTTGCATATTAGATTGTGATGTATATTTT
This sequence comes from Hemigrammopetersius urotaenia, assembly GCA_037974485.1. Taxonomy (NCBI): domain Eukaryota; kingdom Metazoa; phylum Chordata; class Actinopteri; order Characiformes; family Alestidae; genus Hemigrammopetersius; species Hemigrammopetersius urotaenia. The sequence continues at coordinate 10,853,506 of JBBPDC010000141.1, forward strand.
ACAGCAAATGCGACAAACAATGTATTTAAATCTGGAGTATAGGCAGTTGGTTCTACTGTCACATTGCCCTCATTTGATTTTGCACAGATTTGATTTAATAAGGTTACAAAGCGCGATCCACAGTCATGACCCAATCAGACACCTGAAATATATGACCATGGTAACAAGGAATATCAGTATCCAATCAGAGAGCTCTGTCAGATTGGGCCAATAAAAGGGCAGCATACTTGACTATTGGAAGTCGGCTGAAATGTCACAGATGACACTGGCATTTGAGCTTGTGAAGAGGGGCCAGGCTCTCTCACAGAAGTGAGACATGCCACAACGGGCATTCTGGGGGCACATTCTACAAATGAGTGTGTGAGAGCGAGTGTGTGTGTCTATGTGTGAGTATGTGTTGGTGGGTGTATGTGTAGGTGTGACCATCGCAGCATAGTTGAGTTTTAATGGGGTGTGAAGTGACACGAATGCCAAGCTTTCAGGGCAAAGCTACATGATGGAGCAAATCAAGCAGTTAGAAGGGAAAAGGCTCCTTTAAACTGATGCATGAGTTCTTCTTTGTATTCCAGAGAAATATAAAATAATCTATTTCATTTCGGGCTCTCTTTTGTCTCTCCTGAAAATGCGTATGTGGTACACCATCTCCTGTACAATGTAGGTTAGATACAATGGATTTATCTCATGAATTTGGCTTTGGAACACTTCTGGAGTCATCAGAAGGACAAGCCGCCAACTTCAAAAAGCAAGATATCTGGAAAAACAGGAAAATGTATCTTCATTGAAGAACAGCATTTTAAAATTGTTTCCATATTAAAAGCAAACAAATACTTTGGAATTTTAACTTGGCAAGTACAAAATAACAATTTCTGTTGATTGTTGAAGGCGGCGGTACAATATTTTTGACCCACTATTTGGACTGTATACTGTCTTCTACTTAGAGATATTTTTATTCTGCGCCTAATGGACTGGATGCTTACAAAACTTGTTGCAAATTATAAACTGACACTCACTCTTCACTGGTTTATTGTCTGCTCTGTCAAGAGTCTTTACACAAAAAAGAGTGATTAGAGTGGCCTAGACCAGAGGTTCTTAATCACAGGTCCTGGAGACCTGCTGTCCTGCACAGAGCTTGCTCTAATTAAGAGCTGATTAGCTGGATCAGGTGTGGGGGAGCAGGGAATATTTGAAACTGTGCAGAGCACAGGGTCCACAGGACTAGAGCTGAAAACCACTGGCTCAGAGCTGAGACTTAAATGATGCCTAAAATGAACCATGGAAAGAAATCTCCAAAACGACATTATGAGAGAAGGAAAAGCATTCTTAGTTTTATATTTTGGGACCTTTTCCCTGGTCCATTCATCATGTGATGATGAATGATGATGTATACTAGACTGTCTAGTACAAATACAAAGCAGTGACCAGGTAATGGTGGACCTGTTATGGTAATCATATTCCTTCTTTTCTGTCTTTCACTCCTAAGGCTGGTGGTTTGATGCCTGTGGTCCATCCAACCTAAACGGGATGTACTACACCCAGGGTCACCATGTTGGCAAACTCAATGGCATCAAGTGGCACTATTTCAAGGGTCCAAGCTACTCTCTCCAGGCAACTACCATGATGATCCGACCGCTGGACTTTTCCTAGAGCTCCTCAGTCACCCACAGCACAAGTGAGAACATCCTTCAAAAAAGGGCTGCATTTATGTTCACAACATTATCGAATGACACTTTTTAAGTGGCCTGGTTTGCGACATACACGACACCTGGACTGTATGACACTTCACTTTCCATGAGTATCCCACCCCTCATGGGAACAGGGATTGTGAAAGGCAACCTATTCTCATCCTGTAGCCCATTGCAGCGCATTAGCTCTCCGGGAATTTAGGGGAGTATCTTTGGCAGTTTTTTATTTTTATGTATCAGAGATATGAACTCAAGTGGCATTGGCAGGTCACTCGTGCCCTGTGAACTGCTGAGGCAGGCATATCATCTTTGACGGGAGCAGCCTGGACATCAGTGCCCATCTATAAAGCCTCTGGCTTCTTTGGCTGGTCTCCCCATGAACACGCAGCAGCTGAACTCATCTGAAAACCAAAAGTGAGCCATTTACTTTTTTTTTTTTACAAAGTGTGTTGCACAACTACCTTTGGGACATGAATATGTTATTTTCTATTGTTACACTTTTTTATACACAACCTTTTTTGTACATGAAGAGAGGAACAGCTCGGAACACGCTGCAGCTGATGGTACTTTTGTTAAAAATTATATACTATTATTATTATTGGCTTTGAACTTTAGTGACCTTCAGCCAGCCTTTATAATATGAATACAGGCCAATGTTCAGATGCACCGTGCTTATTCCTGTTACAATTTAGTCACACTCGAAAGGAATTTATGTGAAAACAAGAAGAAATTCAGGATCAAACTCTCACTAGGTGTGTTATAGCACAAGTTTCAATATTGTTTTCAGTCTCAAATGAGTTGAATTAAAGATCTTTGCGGCTTCATGTATAAACAGACATATTTAACAGGAACTACTTGTATATTGAGTCATTTTTTCCCCTCAATCCTAGCCCTGAATTCTTCTGCACTGCACAGGTCAGTGATGTCGCTGTGTAATTTGCTTTAATTGGGTGTGTTAAAGCACAGAAAACCATAACTGTGGAGTCCAGGCATTGTCCAGGGCCTGTAGTTGAGAGTTATGCTGAAGGTGAGGATCACTGCAGGATACCTCGGTAAGAACAGCAAAGACAGATGGCACTGTACATTACCTTTATATACTCTACCGGTATGATTGTTGACTGTGTTAAATCATTCGTATTTTTTTACTTTACAATTGTATATAATTGCTGCTTAAATAAGGATACAGTTTGAATGTTTTGTTTTAGTGCGCGAGAGATTATTTTATCTCCTTTGTATGTCTTTACTGTCTATTTTGAGATCTTGGCAGGACTGGGGTAAGAGTGTATTTTTAGCTTGCGAAACACCATGCACACCACGCATACACACGCTCCTAAACCCCCATACACATGCAATCTTTAACTGATCTGAAGTACACACACGTTCATTTCCCTAGTGGTGGAGATTCCAGTCTGTTTTTCTTTCATCAGTGAAGTTTGAAAATACTTTTTTAATAGGTCCCAGCTGAAAGGGCAGTAAAATTAACGACTCATTTTAGTGCACTGTACTTCTATTGCATAGCTATAAGCATGGAACACCTACATGCAGTTACCTGTTTCGTGTTACTGAAAACAGGTCATTTTGTAGAGAAACCATACAGCATCTGGAACATATTAAACAATAGCATGACATTTATTAGCATACAAATATTTTTGTAATTTAATGTGTTGTTGTAAAATTGCTTTCCTGAGGAAAGAACTGGGTTTGTTCCTTTGTTTGCTTTTTTTTTTTTTTTTATCATTCAAGAGCCATAGATTACGCTCTGCTCTACAGAAGTGAAAAAAGTAATACTAGTGCAGACTGCCTTCAAAGACTCTACTCATTACCTCGTAAAAAAAAATGAAAACTGTACATTTGCCATTTTATTTAAACACTTCATTTGTTTGTAACATTCAAAAAAATGTGATGTCTGAATAAAAGAATGCATGTGATGCACTGAGGTCTCACATTCTAACAGTCTGACCTTAGAATTTTGACTTTTAGGTCATATAAGAATCTCTCAATTTGTCTCATAACCTTCTCTTTTTTTAAAGCGCCAATATCCTGCATTTTAATTCAATTTTTCCTGAGGTCCACTAACGTCTTTCTGGGATTATGTAACAAAAAACATTTTGTTTTTACATACAGTTTCTCTTTATCCCCTAGAATTAAGCAGGCAGTATTTATTATGTTTCCCTTATGACTAACATATGTAAATGTCCTATACAGTATGTGATATGGCAGATAAATGGGATTGTGCTGGCTTTTTCATCACAAAAACAGTGAATTCAAAACAGGCTTTCTGCAGTGTGTGTATATGAATTATCGTGAGTGGGGAGCAGAAAGTACAATCTAAAACGTTAATCAGTTTTCCATCTTACATCAAACGCTTTTTCGTTGAAAAATTAAGAAAATGTCAGTTTTCTAAGTGAGCCCTTTAAGGCCACCATTAAACTTTCCTCATGGTTTCCTATTGCACTCCAGAGACCCTATTTACACTCGGACAAAGAGGAAGACGTGCGAGAACACAAGTTCTTCCAGCAGATGGTGAGGAGAATAGGCCCTGAGCAAGCTGGACTGCTATTGTCTGTTCATGCACTGCCATTGGCGTGACAGATTGCGGAGGTGTCAAATGATGCTGTCAGGATGGCCAAGTTAATCCATGGCAGACATTCTTCCACCCTAATAGGAGGGTTAAGCAAACTCTTTTCTGCTTGCAAACCACTGCATGTCCCTCAACACCTGCAGTGACCCATCAGCCCTTCTGAAACGAGGGCACCATCAGATAGACGTAGTCACACGGTGGAGAAGCAAGACGGCCAGATGTAGTGCTGAAACCCACACAAAAGAGGAGCATCAGAAACCCTCCAACCCAAAATGGTAGATGATAGATGGAGGCAACCTCTTATCCAGGAACAAACGCAGTTTTATGATTTTTGGGTATGGTTTCACATATTGAATCGATGACACATTGATGTGGTCCAGAGCTGCCTCATGTAGCCAAGACATGGCTAGGTGAAGACTGAGTCACATGCCTCACTGGGCCACTGCCTTTTCTGAAGACAGATCATTTCCTGTTTGCAGAAGGTGGATAGGGGACGGGGGTCCCTAAGAGCCCTAGAGAAGAAGCAGGCCTGACCTACAGACAAGCGTCAGGCCCCGTGCCAAATCAGATAAGGGCCGAGACTGTACCTGCAGTATGAGGGGGGAAAAGGCATCTCAGCCTCCTGAGAGACAGCACATCAAAATATCAGTGATGAAACTGGAAAAACGGAAATGGAACCATCTGGACAAAAAAGAAATCATATTATTCTTTAATTCATTTCCACAGCTTTTGAGTTTATACACCTCGCAAGTAGAACTGAATGATCTCTATCTCATTCCAGCCAGATAAATAGGAGAGAGCTAGCACTCCAGAGAAACTGTGTGTGACATATTTCAGGGCAATTTTGCACACCAGGTAAGACTCTTCACTGTGCCAATAGATTAAATGTTCACATTGTGGTTATTCTTTAAAGCCAAAATAAAAAAAACTGCTGCAAATTACGGCTCCGTTTTTAGAACTAAAGTGCATTTGCCCTGTTTTCTGCTAGGGTTGGGGTAACCATGGCACTGTCTCAGCAAATTACTCACATGGAGCCAAAAGTGGAATGTAGTTGCTGGTATTATCTTAAATGTTTAACTCCCAGGTTGGTGGCTCTCGTGCAGTAATGGAGCCACAGCTGACACTGGAAGTACTAATTCAACATGTTTCCATAGAATGTAATTTCAATATATTATATAATGTTTACCTGTTTATTCAACATATAGAAATTATGTGCAACTGGCACTGTTTTCAGCATTTAGCTTAAATTCTAGATCAGTGGCTCTTAATAATTGTGGTAGTGATGTACCACTTCCCTGCATGTTATAGTTTTGCCTGCTCTGAGGACTGAAAACTGGTCTAATTTAGCTTTTTGAAGCTACACACTGAACACAAGTATGCAGCTGAAAAATATACAAACTATTATGTACCTAGCACAAACATCTAAAGTCATAGTTGTGTTTTAATTTAAATATTATTTTACATTTAATTTTATCATAAAGCTCTTGATATATGCTGTATGTTATATAAGAAATAAGAAAAGTTTTGCCTATTTGAAAGATCCCAAATTGACGTGCAAATGATAATGTAGGAGGGTCTGGAAGAAGTAGTACTTCAGTATGGTGTCAATTTGATGTGAATAGCTTTTGTTGTCAGCACTGTGTGTGAGCCAGCTTCTCTGAACTCGGGTGCCCTAAAACTGGGTGGTGTTTGGTGTCCTAGGAAAGTGTTATGTTGAGTCAAATAATACCGTTTCAACCTGTTCCGTGCAATGCGGTTTGTGCTGATGTTGTGATATCTAATTTACTGGAGAAGATAATGCAGTTACATGGCGGTGAATATCATTTTCTCAACTCCCAGGCAGCTGTTTACCAGCAGAAACAAGATTAGGGTGAAGTGGTCATCTGTCAAAATAGCACAGAATGCTGGATGGAAACAGACCACAGTGAAAGCGGAGAGATTACATTTTGTGTTGTGTGGCCAACATTCGAAACTACAGCAAACAATTTCGATAACTCAATACCGGCCATGATTTCTCTACAAAATGTTCGCATATCCCTCCAGCATTACACTTAGGGGCCCTTGTGCATTATATGACTTTCCATCCTAGGCTTTCAGATTCAGTTGAAATGCTTGTGAGATCTGTTTGTCTCTCACTGGCACTGCACCATGTATAAAATAAATGGCCTCTTTTCATGAAACAAACAAAACTGTATTAAAATTCACAACCGTGTTGCGACACTGACAGCTATGAGCCCCATTCTTAAAACATACGTGAAGGCCAACAGTGCTTGATCCCATGGTCTTTATTTGGGAAGTGCAAGTGGTGGTTACTGGCACACTCTGTCATTCTTCAAGAAACAGATATTCAGTCTGGCTACAGAGCAGAAGCCCTCGAGACTTTCTTACCAGGACAACACTGTTTTTTTAAACAAAAACGTCCTGATTCGTTCAGCGCAAACAGCCTAGAAGTGTAAACATGCAGCCGGAGTTTTGGGACCCCTGCTTTAAGAAGCCCGATAGGTGTTCTCCATGATGGATGGGTAGGAAGAGTGAGACCGACGTTTGGTTTAGAGGGTCGGTGTGAAAGAGGGAGTGGGCTGAGGTAATGGAAGGGTGTTGGAGAAACGGAGGTGGGGAGGGGGGGTTGTCTAGATTAGCAGGGCCAGATGAGTTACGGCTAAGTTCTGGGGCACGAGGCAGTCAAAGCCCTGTTTATCAGGGCCCCTCCTCTCCCCTCCTCTCCTGCAGCAGGCCCATGGGAGTTTCTCCCTCATTCCTCGCTCAGGGTAAGCTGAGAAGGGGCCCCTGTTTGTTTGTTTGTGGAATGGCATTAGTGGCCAACAGTGATCTTTAAATTTCAGAGCCACAGACAGATAGAGAAACACAAAGAGACAGGCCACGTCGCCTGATTTACAGTGTGCATAAACGCTATGTGCACTCAGGGACTTGTGGCGACATGGTGGCATGCACATCATGTACATTGTAACCTTCAGAAACACTCTCACGGCAGTGAATTACTTTGGACTGAATGATGGTTAGAAATTGTGGAAACCGAGAGCAGTTTGAATGAATGTGATAATAGGCACTTCATTAAAGATTAAAGTTTGGGCATGTTCCGCATGAGTTCAGTGTAACAGAATGATTCATCCTCCTTTTTCATTTGCTGCAAGATACATCACAGAAGCCTTGGCCTACTTTTAGATAATGAGGTGCAATCGACTGCAATGTCTCTGATGCCCAGTGTTACACCTATTTAACCCTGCTTTTCAAATGCATTAAAGTAATGTCACATGCATGTGCTACGCATCAGAGGATGGTGACATGCAAGCACCAAAAAAATGTTAAACATCCTTGTAAACATAGAAGTAAACTTCATTCTGAGTCTTTCTTTCTTGTCTTTCTTCAGAATCCAAGGATGAAATAAATAGCTCCAATGGAGCCCCAAGTAACAGAACACTGACACAAGTTTTGTTGTTTTCATTCTGCTACAGTCTATTCTATGTATACTATTTTGGGGAGGAATAAGTGATTCGCCAAGCACTAGAGATGATTTCCTAATGTTGCGAATGATATACCCATCACCAGATTCTATACGTCGTCCCCGGTGATGTTCTGCCAGGTCTATAAATGCAGCCATTTTCAGTTTCAGGGGCTTTTTGCATTAAGTCTTGCCTTAAGCAAATGAAATGCATGCTCAGTGGGGTTCAGGTTGGGTGACTGACTTGGCCAGTCAGAGCATTCCACTTCTTGGCCCACAAAAACCCCACGGTTACTTTAGCGGCACGTTTCGGTTCATTGTCCTGCTCTAAGGTAAAATCTCCCCCCCTGGGTTTTGAGGCTTTTGGATGGACCTGAGCAGGTAAAAGGAGTAGTTTGCCAAAATTTGACAAATATTCCCCTTGGCCCTACTGTAGTTGATTAACCAAACTATATTTGAAGTGCAAAGGTTGCTTCTATAGGTTTTACTGGTGCTACAAGATTAAAGTGGATAAGAAGTCCAAGCAGTACCCATCAGTTAGCTCCATCTAAACCACATGTCTGTTTTTGCACATATGATGCACTTGGTCACTTCCTCAGTGATTATACTTAGAGTCTTTCCACAATCACATACCCTTACCCTGGTGACCCAGCTCTGGTAGGACTAGGCAGTGTGTTTTACCCATGGGTGCCCCTCTTGATTTACAGCCATCTTGAAACTCTCTTTGTTGCCTCTGCTTTCTCAGTATGTTACATAAGGAAAGTGAGTAACAATTTAGGCATCAGGTTTTCACAATTCTAATCAGTGGCATATGAGCTTCATTGCCAGTTAGCCACATTAGCACTGTAGCAAAGCTAAAGCAAAAAAGCTTTGGACACCAAACAAATACACTGAAATATACGAAACTGTGTACATTTTGCATGATGCTATCATTCACTTTGCATACTTGCTGCTGTTGCTGTTGGCTTCGGATCATGAACGGTTCCTTTTTTCTCCACACAGTTCTCAACTATATCTTCATATAAACTGTGTAACCATTTTGTCCTGTAAGCTGGCCTTTGTGCTTTTGGGGCTTACCAGTGTTTTGTATCTTGTTAAAACTCATGCTGGTCTATAACACATTTGTACACATTTCCTGGAGCACAGTTTTTTCCTGTACTGAACTGTTTTTCTTCTCAGGTTGTTCACTGTTTTGGTCTCCTTTGATATGACAGGTTCTTAATTCATTACAATCATTAGCGCATCTTTGCTTTTTAACATTATTCACCATCAATTGATTTAGACACACAATGTTCTGTCTAGGTGTCTAACGGGTTTCATCCTTGTTTTCCAGCCCCATTTTGGCTGATATAGTGGCTTTGGTACATCCTAATTTTTTATGTTAAAAGATTGTCTAATTACTTTTGATCTTTTAAATACAAATGACTGTGATTCCTACCCAGTATGAACATCTATACTGTTGATTTCAAGGTGGCAGTCAACACTTTAGCCATGGCCATTTCTTTATTGTTAATCCAGTGTGATGTAGTTAAAATGAAAACTGTGTCAATGTTTAGTTTCTTACAGACCACAGAGTATATAGCTGAATAACTGGATATAGCTGAATAACTGGATAAATCATTTTATTATGCTGCATGGCAGATATAGGGGACTATTCAATCATGTAACACTCACTGAGGTGTACTGAGACACTTTAGTTATGTTCTGATCCACAGGACAGGATGTGTGTTTTCTCAATTAGACTTTGTACTCCTCCGAGATATGCAATCCCTCCTCATATTTACTCCTATATGAACCAGTGTATTTTATGTTGTTCTTCTCAGCATAGTTTAAGAAATGATTTAGATGTACAGATCCCCCTAAAGAGATGTACTGTAGGATTCCACATGAGGGAATTTGTGGTGCCCCATGTCAAGTTTGTGTAATGGATCTCCAACGGGATGCTGATTCAAGAGCAAACTCATAAAACCATTCCCAGTGGATCAATGATCTGGAGATTTGGAGAGATTTCCTTAGATAGTTTAACACTGCAAGCATGTTAGAACAGTGTTTTAGCTGTTTGGACATTCACTGCACTGCAAAAAACAGCTTTGTGTGATTAAAGCAAATCTAGACTGGTACAAATTTTTAGTGTCTAAGCCTCTTATCCAAATAATTTGGGTTATTTTTATTCACTCTAAAAATAGCAGTACGGGAGAAGGGGCTCAGGCTAAAATAGCTGTATTGTGGTGGTTTTCTGGCCTGTAAGTTCCCTTGCTCATTTGTGAACCTCTGTGGGGGCTACTGTTGCTGTTACCCTCTTAGTAATCAGCCATGTTTACACTGACATAATGCCCTGTAGTGTTGTGTGTGAGCAAGCTTGCATGCTGACCTGGAATCAGGAGTCATGCTAACCAAAGGTACTGTAATTGTACTGTAAATCAAGTACGTACAGTAAAGTGTAATTGTACTATAAAAGCAAGTATGTTGGTTTATACTGTCCCGTTTACACACCGAGGTTTGTAGCTGAGCCAAGGAGAGTTGGAACTGATCCAGACTTAATTTTCAGCTGTTAGCAAGACCAGAAAATATCTACTGGTCCTTCAGAGGCTTGCACAAAGGAACTAAAAAATACATTTGTGCTCATTTGTACATCTAAGCACCGAGCAACTGCCATGATGTCCCTACAGGCAAAAGTGGTCTCTCACACATAGCATTGACAGTCAGTGGAGCATATCTTTAGGGGAGAGGGACGAAATTCTCGGGGCAGGCAAAGCACGAGAAACGAGAGGTAACCTTTCCCCGTATGATGTCATAGGGGGCCAAATTTCAGATCGGGCCTTCTGAACTGATCAAAGCTCTGCGGAGAAAATTGGATCAACAGTCTCTGTGTCAGTGAGTTCACTGAAGGCCCATTCCTGTGCACATCTGAGGTGTCTCTGATTTCTCCTGAGAACACCACCAAAGTGTATATAGACATTGTATGATCTAGCATTAACCTGCTTCACTACTTTGCCTAGTGTAAAGACAGCAGCTGTATTCTCATACCCAGTTTCAGCATGTCTAGGTCTCTAGCTGATCTGTTGTGAGAGGCGCACTGATGTTGATTGTTCAGCCCCTGCAATGCTTTTTCAACTTTTGGCTATAGAAGACAGTTTTTGTGGGAAATACATTCTAGTGCAGAGGCTGAGGAGTCTCTGTGCTTGGCTGGTGTCCAGGGCTTGTGACACCATGTTACAGTGACCTAAAAGTGCCAGGTAAGGTTAGTTTCCAAGGGTTCGAAGACAGCAAAGAGAATCAGTCAAATTCCACTTTGCCATTGCTGGGAGGGTGGCTTGGTGGTGAGGTCTTATATAATCCATGGAATCTTTTGGATGTATATTGTGTGCTGCTGTCTAACACCCCAAACTCAGCGCAACTGGTATGACAGTATGTTCACCCAATACTGCTATTTCCTCTTTATAGCTTGAAGAGAATTGTGGCCGAATTTCTCTTGGATGTTGTTTAGCCATCACTGGCATATTATTTTTATTAGACTATGCAGCATTCTGCACAAGAGATTGCATTAAGTCTGTCTCCAGAGATGTATGGTTTGTACCATATTAACGGTCTCTATTTCAGTTGCTGCAGAACCAGAAGATGTGCACTCAGGAAGACTTGCTCTGCTTAAGGTATCTAGCCGCATGTCTTTCCCTGGTTAGTTTGGTATGTCTAAATTATACTTTCGATTATGCAGGATCATTCCAGCAAGTTAGATATACCCAGCAATAGCTGTCACACTATGATATGCAATGGCTTGAGTTTCAAGTTTTGTGTATGGATCAAATACACTGATTGGGATGGAACTGCAAGTAGCGCCACAATCGATTTCACATCTTTTCCCAGGAGCATGCCAGCAAAATGTTTCGGCTCCACTCACATTCTCCATCTTTATCTTAGTAATACAGATAATTTCTTCATATGTATTACTCTCTCATCATATTACATTGTGTATGTGTTTCTATACACTTTGTTTTATGCAAGCTGTACAGTTTGATGAAAAGTGGCTCTTCTTACCATATGAAGAGCCTTTCTGGTACCTAAATAGCTGGCATTTCCGTTATCATCAAATAAAGTGTTTGCTCGTGCCATTCCTGCAGCCCTGAAAAGTTGTATGCATGTGTCGAGAGTAAGGCTCTTCTCATAGAGCAAAATCTCTCACACACAGTCTCACTCTGAGTGAGTCTCTATAGGTTCCAAAGTTGTATGTTTTACTGAACTATTTTAGTTCCGAATGTAAATGTCAGTAGTTTCTCTGGCATCTTGGTTACTAGTAAAGAAATGAGAAGGGTCCACAGTCTCAGTAATACAAGGATTGCAATGATCATCAATTTTTTTTATATCATTCATCTTCCAAGTATCCATACTTGTATCACCCAATAAATGTTTCTAATAGTTCTCTGCCACTCTTGAGAATAAGAGCTGAAATGTTTTGCCTCTTTCTTTTTATCCTTGCTCACCATTGATAGGTTCACAAAAAACACAAACTCATCCCTCCAGGTTTTCCATGTCCTCAAAGTGCTGGAGTCTAGGCATAATGCCTGTGGAGGTTTTAATCCTTCTATATCGCACACATGGCAGAGTAATCAGCGTCACTTCTACTTTATTAAACTTTGGCACATGCGTTCATAATACTTTACTCTCTGTTCTGTGTAGCAACACATACCTAAATAATATTTACTATTGTTACATACTTAAGTGTACTGTTTACTGTTCCTAAAATAAGTTCCTAAAATGTAAGTGTGCATGTTAAGTGTACTATAAAACAAATAAGTAGTGTAAAGTGTGCGCGTGTGTGTGTACATGTGTGTGTGCAAGGTCTTCCAGAATGCTTCAATATCTTGCTTCTTCCTTGAGGTTGTCAAAGTATTCTATCAAAGTAAGCACTTTTGGCTCTTAACTTCAATGTTGCCATTAGGTGGAATGTGCTTTCCTTTAACAAAGTGCTTTCAGAGCACAGTTTAATTTACTGATCCCACAATCCAGTCCAGCAGTCTAGATCTGATTGTTCCGAAAGGAAGCTATGCAACTTAATAGGCCTAACAGCATTAGGGTCCATTTATCGAGTTCATTCATGATACTGATTAACTGCATCAGGGAGTTCTCATAAAATCAAACCTTACAACACCTTAGAGGGCAATCATAAATTAAATCAACTGAATTAGAAGAATTGAGCAGTAGAGAAGCCAGTAGTCATTCAATCTTCATCCTTTACGCATCAGTTCACTGAACCTCATTTTTATTGTCAAGTTCTACTATTGTTCACCCAGTTTATTTCTACTACCCTCAGAAAATGGCTCCATAACAGACACATCTGACCAATTAATTCTTCTCACACACAAAGAAGAATTAATCTGGCTGCCATAATCCACGCAATGTGTGTGTGAATTGCAATGAAGGGGATAGGTTTTCCACTGTCTCCTGGAAACTTCATGGGTGACCCTGTGAAAGCTAATTTACTTTAAGCTAATTCCCTGCCCTTCTCATTCATTTATGAGTATCTGTAAAACAGCCAAGCACAATTAGTTATCAGTGTTGCAAGAACACTGTCACGTCTCTCTCCTGTGGGGTTAAGGGGAAACTGAGGGCGCCGGAGCAGAACGACATGGTAAGGTTTGCAAGG
>JBBPDC010000141.1:10871078-10897695 GCA_037974485.1 Hemigrammopetersius urotaenia
CTGTGATAGTCCTGGAAGCATGTTTTCTTTTTGGTTATGCAGAGGAACATCTTGCATTTGGTGCACCTCATGTATGTCTTGCCATTGCAGTCCTTGTTCCCAGCATGCCAGCCCATCACATGACACATCACTGGAAAGCCCAGGATGTCCTCTACAGAATACCATAGGGGTATCTCCAAATACTTAAGGAAGATACAGGTGAACAAAAAGTCCACTATAAAGGACATGAATGAATGGGCCGGGTGTCAGGAGGATATTGGATTAAATGCAGAAGTGAAACAGTTTCATTTCAGGAAGGACAGAGTCAGGAGGCTTTCTGCTGGGTCAGCATGGGAAAGGAAAGTGTCTGGAAATGTAGAGAAATGTGACTGAAGGGAAAGTAATTTGGTTTGTCTCAGAACATGTTCTGCTATAGACATGGTCTCATGTCTTAAATGGGCATCACAAACTGAGTAAACAAATAATAATAAAAAATGTAAAATAACACGACTGTAATAACACAACAGCTAAAATTATACAGATGCCAACCAGCTCTTACCACTGCAGGGGATTAAACCCCAGCAGTGGGCCCTACACACACACACACACACACACACACACACACACACATACAGACATAGATACAAAAACACCTAAAATGTACCAAACAAATAAAAACATTTTTACCTCTAAATGACACTCATAAACAATGGTCTACTGTCAGGTCTGTCATTAGAAAAATCTTGCCTTATTAATATTGCTAGGTCAATGTCTCTTCTAGTTTTCTGTGTTCCTATGTTCACTCATGATTTATATTACTTACTTTTGTGTGATTTAATGTCTTTAAAAAAGTCCCCAGAATGAAACAGGCTATTTTTCTTCTAAGCTTTTAAAACATATCTATCTGATATACATAAACAAACTATGCTCTGATTGGCCGATCTATATTGTGCCTGAGAAAATCACTGTAGGCTGAAGCATCCCTCACAACTTCAAGATCAAAAGAAGGATTAAAGTTCTGTAGGCTGAATAGGTGTGCAAATGTCTTGGCTTTCATGACTTTGCAAAATACATCAAGACAATAGCTTGGAAAGTTCTTTAAAACATACACACAACTGTGTCCTGCATATTCATGCACTGTTGACCAATAAAGCTTTTACACTGGCTAGCATGTGGAAGTGTTCAAATGATTCTCAACCATGAGAGAAAAAAAAGAACAAATCAATTTTTTGCCATTATTTAATAAAATGATTTGTTGAATGAGAGTCACACAACACCAAACAAGAGGAAATAAGAGATAAAGTACTTCATGACAGAAAGCCATCAAAATGTCATCAAAAAGCTGAACAAATTAACCGCAAAGAGTCATATTAAACAGCTTTAGTTTCGCTCAGTCCTTCAAGGAAATTGGTACATCATTGGTGCCATACCTATACATGATCTATTCACTATTCATTTTTTTTGCTCTAGTACTCGTGCGTGCGTACCACCTATGTCAATCCCTGTCTATTTAGTTATGTGCTTTGTACTGAACATCAGAAAACATTCTGTTATTTATATCGCAATAGATATATAAACACTTGGCAGAATTCTGTTTTATTATTTATTTATTTCATTTTTATTATGCCTGTAGGCCTCCTGAAGGCTCCCCGCTGGCTCCGCCCCTAATTTCATTCCTTAATTCTGAGGAAAACATGACTGTGGTCACTTCGGCCGCAGTGCCTTTTCTTGCTAATGACATAATGTACATGAAATCCACGAGCCAGAACAGAATATTTGACACTTTTTTCATCGACATTTAGTACTTAATGATCCCTTTAATCAAAGGCAGATTGCCACAACATAAATCCAATTAGGCCAGTTCAAGCTACACTGCAGGCTTTCGACTCTGCAAAGCGATGAAACCCCCCAGGGTTCGGATGGTGCAACCAGGTCTGACTCTGCTCAATTAGCTGTGATGGCCAAACAAAACAAGCTCAGGAATAGCCGCCGACTCGGAGGAATTGAAAGACAAATAGAGCAGCGGAGAAGCGGGGAAGTGGGACATGCTCCAGCGGGAACAGGTGCTCTCACTCTGCCCTCTGAACTGTGCGGCGCGTCTGGGCAGACAGGGAGGCTCATGCCCAGGTGGGCTCAGGAAGCTCTGGTCTGTGAGACACTGTCGTCATGGAGAGCCAGTTCACACCTGGCTTTCTGGACAAGGCAAACATCCATCGTAATGATGGAGGTGATTAATCAATTTAGAGCTTACCCAGAATGGAAACCACCTGAGGCGGGTGTGAGGCTGGTGTGAGGAACAAACTAATATCATAGAGATGGTCCAGTCATTCACCATGAACCTGAATGGAAGGAATGTGTGCTTGCATGTGTGTGAGACAGTTGTTTCAAACTAAGCCCCTCAAAATAAAGATGTTTCTTGTTCACTGAACAACAGTCAGTTTTATAGTCTGCTGCATAAACTAAAACCAAGCAGACTGTCTTTTTGAACAAGACCACCCTCGGACAGCTGTATTCTCTGGCCAAAGCTTGTGTTTTCATGTTTATTTCAGCTTTTTTTCAGACAGTACACAATGAGGTAGTCTCATTGACCTCAAGTTTGCTTTAAAAAAAGAGTATTTATGGCACAGACCCATGACCCTGCTGACCCTTTGACCGCATTTCTACATCACGTTACATTCATTCTTGATGCTCCGCCCACATCCACACTTTGTGTCCAGAGTGGAAGCACCATCATGATATCTTTTAGCAACATGAAGTATAAATGTTCGATTATGTATTAGTATTAGAACAACTAGACAGAAATTTGGACACCCCTATGCTAAGATATGTGTCTTTTGAGTCATGAGGACACATGCACATTTACACTACCAGTCAAAAGTTTGTACACACCTTCTCATTCAATGATTTCCTTTGTTTTTATTATTGGCTACATTTTAGATTAACATTCAAAGCATCACCTATTGCTCTGATGACAGCTTTGCACAATCTTGGCATTTTTTTCATGAGGAATCAACCTGGAATGGTATTTAATTAACAGGTGTTCTTCATCAAAAGTTCATTTGTGGAATTTCTTGCCTTCTTTATGTGTTTGGGATCATCAGTTGTGATGGTGGTACTAACACAGTTAGTAATCCTATTCGGCTATGATTCTGCTCCACATTATGGCAAGAACCACTTAACTAAGTAAAAAAAAAACAGTCCATCATTGACTTATTACAAAACATATTCTGGTTTGTTTAACTGTTTTTTTGTTTACTGCATAATTCCATTCCTTTTCAATATTAATCTACGATGCAGAAAATAAGAAAAACGAAGAAAAAAACATTGAATGAAAAGGTGTGTTCAAACTTTTTACTAGTTGTGTATACCTACAGTAGTAAGTTTGGAATCATTTGCCATTATAACATTTTTACTGAAGAACTCTAAAAAGAGCATGTGGTGTTGCTGACCTTCTAGCTGTAACTACGAGGCCCTCTACTGGGGGCTTAGTGCACACACAACTCCTGTCTCAAAATGTAAGATTCCGTTTACTAACTAAAATTTGTAAATACTCCATGAAAATGAGTCAAAATCAATGTAAATACTGATGTAAACTGAAATCAGCCGACTTTAACCTTTTTACTAACACTATTCTTTTTTAATCAGGTTTGTGAGACTCTGAAACCTGTTAAAAGATAAACATTTTTCTTTCCTTAAGACAAGCGCTTTCATGTATCACCGGTATTCTGATACGTATTAAAACTGCATGTACTGTAGACATGAATAGAAGATTGTGATTGGAATATTGCACTAGCTATGACTTATTAAATACTGAAATAGTTTAGCTATGCATGGCACATATCTAATGGTTCACATTCTCTTTGACTCTGTATTCTATTGACTTTGAGTTGGATCGGAGTATATCATATTAAAAAACTTAATCAACTTCTTTTTTATTATTTAGTAGGAGGATAAATTATTCCCATTTATGTCATTTCTATAAAGTTTTTGGGGTCATGCAATACAATAAAACCCAACGTATTTTTTTAGCAAAGTTATACTTTCCTATATATATGGGCATAGATTAATTTTTTTAACGCCGTTAATCTCATTGGAATCTTGGTGTTAACGGCGTTAACGGCGATAATAACCCCCCCCTACTTTGAGGTCACCTTTCTCAGAATCATTGACTCCCCACGATGTGAGATCTTGCGTGGAGCCCCAGACCGAGGTCGACTGATGGTCATTTTGTGCTCCTTCCATTTTCGAACAATTGCACCATTTCGAACAGTTTGCACCTTCTCTCCCAGCTTCTTGCTAATGGTTTTGTAGCCCATTCCAGCCTTGTGCAGGTTAAAATGATTCTGTTCTGAGACTTTTCATTTCTTTGTCACCTCCGCAAGGGGTCAAATACTTATTTCCTCCACTGTATATATAAACCTGCAAAACAAAAGGAAACAAGAAACATTAAACATAGAGAATTTTAACCACAGGGAAACAGACCAAGAACACACACACACGCAAGGGATAACAAATACAGACACAAAGGCTGGGCTTTAAATAATCAAAACTAACGAGAGACACGTGAAACCAATGATAATGGGACGTGGTACAAACGGAATGTGCAGACTAGAAAGGGAGCAAGGGAGAAAGGGAGGAATGGAGGTGTATTGACATACGAGTGTGCGGAACTTATAGGTCGCCTTGCTTTCACTCCTCTGTCCAGTTCAATCTAAAACAGCTAGATGGGGTTTAAGTCTGGAGACCTGGCCACTCCATGTTTTCCAGTTTGCCATCTTGTTCTTTTTTCTAAGGTAGTTCTGGCAGAGCCTTATGTTTTGGGTGACTATCTTGCTGTAAGATGAACCTGACCAACTAGGCACATACCAGAGCATGGTAACTGCATAGTGCTACAGAATTATTTCCCACTTCTGGGTACCCTTACCTTTTTTAAACCTCTTGCAGTTCAGCACTGTATTTTGTACCATTTTATGCTATTCATTTGACTTGAACTGTTTGAATTTTTTAAAAAAAAGCTTGAAACACTGGGGTGTTCTAAAACTTTTGACCGGTAGTGGTCATTTCCACATACTTCTATATCTATAGTTTTTGTAGTATTTGTATAGAGTAGTATTTATTCTATTGGTTACTTTAATTTGCTGCTTCTCCTTTCCTCTTGTGTTCCATCCATTTTGCTGCTGTAACAGTGCAAATGTAATAAAGGGTTATCTTAGTTTGTTGTTCAAAAAGTTTTGATGTAAGATGTTAGACTAGAGTTCTTTTAGAACTGTCAGATCAGCCCTGCACACAGGGTCACCAGCAGGTCCTCTGTTTCCTGCACATGCTCACTGACACACATCCACTCCTTCATGACTGATAGCTAACAGCTGCAGCCATTTGGCCGCAGCTTAGGCTGATACTAATAATACAGCACTCAAATTCACCCAGAAAACAAAAACACACACAAAAAAATGACATAATATGAAATATACCTATAGGATATATCTATCAGACAAATGCATCTATGTTCATAAATGCACAGCCATGCATGGATAATGTGCAAAATTTCAACTTTCGGAGAGTCGCAAAATCTCTCGTCTTCATGTCTTTGCATGATGCCAGGTGTGATGCAAGATGATCCACTCACATACGCAAGCAGGGCTTCACGTCTCCTTCAGGTGTCACATTCTTTACTGTGCAAAGACATCAGCCCTACTCGCCTGGATCAAATGAGTCTCGCCTTTGGCACTCTCTCTCCATGCATGGCTTACGATGCGTGGCGTATCATTCCATCTTCATTCTATGAATTGTCCCATGTGCTTCTTCAGTGGCAAGCTAATGGCAGAACTGATGAAAATGATAGACGAACGGTGTTCTGTATCTAACCTGCATCTACATGCATCAGTGATTTTCTACATTTACAACAAGCTTGCTCTTTCTACAAGGCAGTCCACATCCTGTGACTCCATATGCATTGCATTTCCTGTTTAATATTTCCCAGATGTTTTATCAAAAACAGCTGAAATGACTTTGAACATGGACAAGTGTTTGACAAGAGCTCCATGTTTTCAGTTCCAAAAAAACACGGAGTTGTATTTGTTGATCAGAAGTAACTTTACTTTTTTTTTAACACATGTGATGTTACTATGTAGTAGTTCTTTTAGAACTATATACGGGACAAAGGCATTTTATTTAATCGTGGCTGTAATACAAAACATCTGGCTAAAACATCCGTCCTCACTAAAATGATAAAATATGAGTGCCATCCTTTGTTTACATCCTTCCACCTCTGAGAAACTCTTCTCACCATCTTGGAGAACTTGCATGAGATACAGGCAGGTTCCATAGCTCATATTTGCAAAGCTTACACTTGAAAACAGCAGAAGCAATAAAGGCATCACATCCAGATAAGGTCTGTGTGTGTGTCCATACAGCTGTCTGCGCATTTGCACGGAGCTTGATTGAGCTTAGTGCCCTCTCACAGCTCCCCCATGTTTACCTACGGCAAAGCCACTATCACGGATGAAACGTGATTCCGCAGAACCCCCCCACCCCCGAGGTCGAGGGAAAGTGTCAGGGAAAGACGATCACCGGGGAGGTGGGCATGCCAGGCATACTTTCCACCATCATGTAGGGTTTGCTCCCTTTCAAAACCATTTCAAAACCATCACTGCTTAAGAGAGGACACCGTATCCAGAAATCACCAGAGACAACACTGTGCTATACAAAAACGACAGTCCATCAAAGAGTGGCAGCACTACCAGTTTCTTATCAGCCATGTCTGAGACTAAGCCTGCAGACACATCTCCAAGAAAGCCGTCGGTCAACAAGAACATCAAGAAGCTACGAACCCTGAGCGCGGTGTGCAACCTGGCAAAGAGCTGGCAGCAGTGGATCTGTGAGAATGAGGAGAAGCAGGCCAGTGAGCCCACAGGCTGGGCCCCAGAAAGTTACGAGAACCCAAGAACCATCAAAACAGAAGAATCCAAGCCTAGACCTTCGCAGAAGAAGGCTGCCTTCACCCAGGCTCAGATGAAGGAGGAGGTCGAGGGAGAACCTGAAGAATCTCGCATCAAGACCAAGCAAGTGGTCAAGACAGTGACACGAGACGTCCAGGAGAAGAGCGCCGGCATTGAGTTCCTGACCAACCGCATTTGTAAGGACCCAGCAACAGAGGAGCTGGACAAAATGCTGAAGAAAAGTGGCTCTCCCACACGACGGAGGAAGTGTTCTAACAAGGTATCTGACCTGACGCAGAGCTGGAAAGTGGTGGAGAAGGAGAGGAAGAGGGCCGGGGAAGCCAGTGAAGAAACAGGCTCATCCGAGCCAAAGGAGAGAGTTCTGGAGCTGGATGTAAATTTGGAGGAGCTGGAGGACACCAAAGAGAATGAACCTGAGACATTATCACTGAAGATCAAGAGACCATCAACACATGAGTGAGTGTGGACCTCTTAATACCACATAGCTATAGGACAATTAAGCATAATCCTTCAAAGGAACTGGAAAAGAGCACATTTTGACATAATTCTTTACATTGTTTTGGTCTTTACACTACACGCTTCACCACAGTAGTTCAAGAATCTCCTAGTAAACCAGCATCAAAACAAACTCTGTGGAGTATTCTGTTTCATTCATATTTGATGTTGAGATTTTGGTTCTCATTAATAATAGCAATAAGGACAATATTTCCATTTTTTTAAGCTCTTATTCATATTTCATTGTATTTTCCCAGGTCCAAAAAGGAAGTGCAGGATGCCGATAAGATAAACGCCCTCTCCAGTAAGTACAGTGCTGTGGGGAACCTGAAGAGCCGCTGGCAGAACTGGGCTTCAGAACACACCATCAACCAGAAGCTGAACCCCTTCAGCGAAGATTTTGACTATCAATACTCCATGTCCACGCGCCTGCGGAAGGGAGAGCAGGGATACGGCAGGCCCAAGGAAGGCAGCAAAACAGCAGAGAGGGCCAAACGGGCGGAGGAACACATTCACCGTGAAATCGAACATATGTGCTTCATCATAAGGACCATGGCTGACCCAGACCCAGACGGTTACACTCAGGTCACCTTTGGTCAGCTGTTTGACAGATATGTGCGAATCTCAGACAAAGTAGTGGGCATCCTGATGAGGGCCAGGAAACACAACAAAGTTGCTTTTGATGGGGAGATGTTGTGGCAGGGCAGAGACGATGGGGTGATCATTACACTGCTCGTGTGACGCAGAGATGTTTTTATGACGCAGGTTCGTTTTTATGAGATCACACACTCCAGAAAGAAAGAGGATTAACATTAAGAAAGAGGAGTGGACTAACATTGCTGCTACAAAAAAGATTACAGATACATAGTTGTTGGTTTGCACTCATCATTTTGTCACTTTATCAGGAGCACCTACCATATAGGTCCATACTAACTACAGCCCTTTTTTGCTATGGGCAAGTCACACTCTAATTTTTGGAAAAGACTACCACAGGACCTTGACTGACCAGATATTTTTGGGCTGGTGGGGCCATAGTAATGCAAAAGAAACTCAGTACCTTGCTGTGCACCCTGGGCTGCTTGATTTTCTTGCCCTAAGTACTTCAGCTCCATTTTTTTCACATTTTGATGCATCTTCTCTCTCCTGCTCTTCCCTCAATCTCCTCATAGTTAGTGTTAAATCACTACAAAATATATAAAAAGTATTTCATTGTGCATATATTACAGCCATGTAATAGTAATAAAGAAAACTCTAACCTCTTTCTCACCTAAATTAATTCTACCCTCCTGGTCTTCTTAGTGAACTTGTTAATCACTCTGTCATACCAGCAGGGAGTTTTTTCCAGGTTCACCAGTCCCCAGCTTGGCTGAGTGGTGGGGGAGACCGTTAGCAAGCAGTCAAGCTAACAAGCTAATGCCCTTCCTTCTGTGCACTCGAAAAATATAAAATAAAAATAAATATTACTAACAAATACGAGTAAATAATATATTGCACGTTTTGTTATGTATGAAGCTTCAGTGCTCAGTACATAAAATATAAGGTGGTGCTTGCCCACAGTGTTATGTCAGTCATTTTGAAGTGAAGAACTACCCTATTACAGTAGATAGTCACTTATTTACCATTAGAGTCCACTGAAAACTCGAAAATCCACGAGTCGCCGGGGTCTGAGAAGGTTTACGCTGAAATGAATGGGGACGCTGCAATTCTCTGTTTCACCGCCTTTGGGGGTGGCGCTGTTTCCCGTTTTTGACGTGAGCCGTATACGACTGTAACGCTTTTGAGGAGCTGAAATTAGGAGAGCAACGTTTTATGAGCATTTTTTTTGTTTCACACCAATAAAAAAGTGATAGTTATGAAGATTTTTTGTATTATTTTTCTTGGTGAGAAATTGTTTCACATGTAGTCTTATAGACGGCATCACTGCACTGTGGGAGAGGTGTGTTATTATTAGAGATGGGCATAGAATTTTTTTAACGCCGTTAATCTCATTGGAATCTTGGCGTTAATGGCGTTAACGGCGTTAAATCCGCTCACGTTAACGGCCCAGCACTAGTTATTATGTACTGAACTCGTACAAATGCATCAGGTACAGTAATGTTGCTGGGGTTGTAAACATTATGTGCACTAACATGGCACTACCACACTGGCATTACTTTAAGTTGAGAATAGAACACTCAAAGAATATTATCAGTTATCCCTTTTCAGTGGATGACCACAAGAGAAAGGAATAGAATGCGTTTACGTTATAGGAATAGAATAGGTCATGGCAGATGGAGTGATTATAAACTGCACCTGTACAGTAGGTGTAACTGATAAACTGGAGTTTGTAGCATTAATAATCTTAGTGGTGAGAAATTTGTATGGAATAACCTATTAACTCTAAGACACCACTCTGGTGTATGAGGTTCATTTATGTGTTTTTTACATAAAGAGACAGTTTCCCAGATACAGATTAGCCCTAAACCTAGAAGAAAATATTTCCAATGGAAATGACATTATGTAGTTTAAGATTAGTGTTTGGGGACCTGGGATAAAGTCGCATGAATTGTATATACATGTGGTTAAATGTATCAGTAAGATTAAATGTAGTTTTTTCCACAATTACATGGTCCTGTGCTTACCTCACTTCTGCTGTGAGTCAGCTCACTGATTTAATGAATGTGGTTTAAATTTGAGGTCTTTAAAGCTGGAGTGTTATTGTCATGAGCTTGAAGATCCAGCAGAGGGCACACTAATGTTACAGCCACCTGCTTCCTATCCCAGCTCTGTCAAATATAATAGAAAGTCCGGAAATATCAGACAGTAATGTTGATATGTGTCTGCACATTCTGATATGCATGCTGTTTTCGATCTTAAAGGATGATTATTTTCAATCATTTAAAACGGCTGCCTTTGTTACTATACTATACATTATACATTACTACACATGACTTGTCCTTTACTAAATGTATCATTATATGTCCATGCGTTGCCTTTGAAACCTTTAAGGTACTCTTTGTTAATCTCAAAGTATATAAGAGTTTTGTCTTTTTTTCTATTGCCAATTGAGTTTTCAAATCACTATAAAATGAATTTGTAATTAATATTTGCGAAAAGACCATGAGCGCTCACTATATTACACATATACGGACCAAACATAACATTAAAACTACTGACAAGTTACTGTTAACTTGGAAACTAGTTCTAACCATGAAGCAGCTAGCAGGACTTAAATGATCTGCTGCAAACATCTTGGCATCATATACCACAGCACAGAACACACAAACAGAGATCTTGTGGAGTCCAGACCTCGACAGGTCAGAGCAGTTTTTGTGGCAGAAGGCAGACCTATACCAAAATTTATACCAATATATCAATTTATACCAATATATACCAATTGTATGTGATAAAACCTGTCTTATACTTTTATATAATTGAGTATGTGTGCATGTAGATACTTTCTGATAAGCAGATAGCATTTTTTGGCTTAATGCTTCTAATTTCCAAAGAAAAGGGTCAATATGAATAAAAATAACCACAGCATGTTTGGTAAAGTTTTTAAAAGTTACTATTTGTTAGGGTGCAGTACTGTGCAAAAGTCTTGAGTCACCTGTCATTTCCTCATCGAGCCAGATTTTCTTGATTTTTAGTGTAGTGTAGTCTTGAGGAATAATTCTCCAGGCTTCTTGAAGGATGTTCGAATCGTCTCATTTTAACTTTAGTCTCTGTATCCTGACCAGTTTCAGAGGAATGTTTTTTGTCTGTTGAGCCACACAGTGACCCTATGTATGAATCAAAGTCATCTCATTTAAAGCCTGAACCAGTGAAGAAACAGGTGCAAGTTATTCCAGATGATCAGGCAGTGATCAGTATACAGGTGGTGCTGAATGCTGAGGTTGGAACTCCTTTATTTATTCTCCTTCTATCATAGGTACTTTACAGTCTGTTGCAGTAAAATATTTTTCCCCATGTTTTTAGTTTAACATGTTCAATGTGCCAAATATTCAACAGTTTGTCATACATAAAATGTATTTTTTGTAATATCAAATCAAATAAAAATATAAAGAAATGAGGGCATAACACTTCGGCAAAGTACTTTTCGTAGACCATCTACTGTCCTAAAGCATTATCTCTCTTCTTGCACCACTCCTACATAAAAAATTTATTAGCACTTCCTGAAACTTGAGTGATTCCTCTTATCATAAGCTGCTTTGGATAAAAGCATTTGCCAAATTAATGTAATGTAATGAAATATATTCGGCTCTTGTGCAAACTGTTTAAAGCCATTTATCTGAGCAGTAAGTGACTTTCTTC
This sequence comes from Hemigrammopetersius urotaenia, assembly GCA_037974485.1. Lineage (NCBI taxonomy): Eukaryota > Metazoa > Chordata > Actinopteri > Characiformes > Alestidae > Hemigrammopetersius > Hemigrammopetersius urotaenia. The sequence goes on from JBBPDC010000141.1 coordinate 10,882,805, forward strand.
CAGCAAATACAGAATTTAACATTAGAATAAATGAAATCAAACGAGAAAGTCTTAAATAATATCAAGCTTTGGTCTGTTTGTAAAAAGTACTTGAAGTTTTGTGAACTGGTTTGAAGAACGCAGGATCAGTTCCAGATTTCACCTCGATGCCTCCAGCCGTTGAATAGATTTATGAACCTCCATCACCTGATTTAATCTAATGAATTATCAATTGAGCTGAATGAGGTATGTGAGGTATTTGATGAGATCTACAATGTAAAACAAATCATTCCGCCCTATTGGCAGGGTTAGTTCTTTGCATGCTACAAATACCACACACACCAAGAGCTTAAACATGTCAGTGTTTTATTGTGTGTTTTATTGTGATATATTTAAAAATATATCAGGTTAGTATGGGTGTATCTTAAGCAACTACAGAGGGATGATAAATAACTATAAACAGATCAGATCAACCCTACTGACAAACTCTCTTTCACACCAATCCCTCTTTCTGTCCTTGATGTTTTTTTCTAGCTGGTGTGTTGCATGAGTGCCCAATGTTTTTAGAATGCTTTTATTAATTTAGAACATAGTAAGTCACCCAAAATCCATGTGCAGTTTACAGATTAATAATTCACTGACCAACTAGCATAGTTACCTCAAATACTTGGTATATTTCTTTCCGTCACTGGGTTATTTTACTAAGTTTATGGTTAATTCTACTGTTACAGGTATGTTTTACCCAGTTACTGGCCTACATCCAAACATCCAAAAATTATACATAAATAGGTCTGATCTCATCTCGTCTCATTCTCTTATATTTCCACTAACACAACCTTCCGATCAAACTATGCTGCTCCCCAGTTGTCTTCTGATGTTCCTACTAGGTGTTTTAGTCAGGAGTAAGATGAATGTGCTGGAATTCTTTTTTTTTGTCAAGCTAAGAATGCAAAGAAAAGGGAAAAAATGTTTTAATCACATTATTTATTTTTACTAACATGAAAAATTTATACTTTTTTGTAGTCCTGACCTGTTCATTATTTGTTTTGTTTTAGTCAGTATCTTTTTTCAGTTGAAAGTGGCTGAAATGTTGAAGCATTCCTAACATTTCCCATATTAGATGGATCATGGAAGTAAAACAATAATAATAAAAAGAAGCAGTCATTTTAATAATAGTAAAATAAAATACAGTTCTGTTGGTGTGGAAACCATTAAAACAAACAATTCCTTTTTTAAACAAAAGTAAATTCAACTCAGTGGTGCTCCTCGCATGTTATAAACTGTAGAAAAGGAGCGTCTGTGGTTAAGCAGCGTTTGTGATCAGTTCACTTGTGAAGCATTTTCAGCGTGGTGCATATGATAAAATCAGGCTCAAACATAAGTGTATTTCTTTGAATAAGTGCATTTTTGTCCTAAACCTTATTAGTATGGACATCATTTTCGCTGCATTCTTGTCTTTGCATTTAATAAAGAAAAGTAGGGGAAATGACTGTGGTCAAAACACATTTGTACAATGTCTGTTATGGAAAACAGGCAGGTAATTTGACATTTTAACTTTGATTACATTAATAGCTTATGATGCCTAGAAATACACCTATTTATTTCAACAAATCTTACAGACTTCCCTGAAGGCTCAGTATATTTCATAATGGACATGGAATAAAGCAGAAAATGGTAGCTGTGATGGAAATGATGGTACTACAGGACAGTATTTTAAATAGAAAATAATGTTGACAACACTCACACAATAAACATGTTAAATTTTTTCATTACTGTATTCAGGTATATTAAACGTTTTCAGATAAAGCATATTTTTCATGACTGAAAGTTAAAGGTCTGGGTTTGGGGTAAGGGCACTGAAAACTTTAAGGATTTAATGGACAAATGTTTAAAACATTTCTAAAATAGTTTGATTGTTACAAAGTTTTATGAAGTTTTTTTGTGTTTTTATTGAATTTTTAAGCATATGACCAAAGGACATGACAGTGCTCATCAGCTAAGAACCAGGCATATTGTTTATAACTGACTAAGTAATAATTGCTTTTATTGCAACTACTCTTAGAAAAGTATATAATGAAAGGTATTTTTAATGAGGAATTACATAAAGAGGTACAAAACTACTCCTCCTCCTGCTAACTATGATCTCACATGAACCAGTATTAACTTTTTCACATTTTTTTCTCTTCTTTATTGGGTGTAGGTAGAACAGAGCACATTCCTTCCAGTAAAATCTGTTCTTTCAACAGACTGGTCTACAGGAATGCACCCAACAAGCCTTACTGCATGACTCATAGCAAACGCTTTATCTGCCCCAAAGAAACAATACATCTCATTACACACACCTCCTTATCATTTAGAGCATGAATAGTCCAAAATATTTTAACCTTTATGTAGCATTCACCTCTGACCGACCTGGGTGAACATTTCATCTGTTCATGCTCTCAGAACTGTTTTATGTTTAATGTACAGGCTGTTCTGTTTTAAACAAAATATAACCTGTGTCCTCCAAGATGAGTGATATGCAGAGTGCTTTGAACGCTTTATGTAGCATTTACCCGTTTCCCAAACATGTTCTTGTGAATCTACAGTTTCTTTTAACTATCTATAAATATGTAGTCTGTATAAAAAGCACAAAAAGAGATTCACATAAGTATTAAAGTATAATTAGTCCCAAACTAAAGCTTGCGTTCCGATTCTGCCACGGTTAAAGGGGTGTACACTATGAATAATTTACACTCTTCCATAGGTTAAGGTGAGGACTATACTCTTTAAAGCATTATTGGTGATGACACAATAGCAAAGATACTGCAATTTCCTTAAATTAATTATTAAAAAGAGCATAATTTACTTAGGAATGCAACAACTTCTTAAGGGTTAAGGTGATGACCACACACTTGAAAGCTCTATTAAGGATTTGAGACTAACAAATGGGCTACAAATTACAACATCACTTAAACATCACTTGTTTTTGTATACTTTGTAACACAGCGGGTTAATTCTTTCCGCCGATTTTTCTTTTAGAGCTCGGGAAATGAAGTTTGCACGTATTGGAGAAGCGTGGCTACCACGCCATTAAAACTACAAGACCCACAATCCTCTGCAATTAAAGAGCCATGCGTTTCGCCGCGCGCTCCACTTGACAGGGGTCTGGCAGCGTGCAGCAAGTGTTAACGAGCAAGACGATTACGGGAGAAGGGGGAGGCGAGATCAACGATACAGCGACCTGGAGGAGAATTATGCATGACTCTGAGGAGTAGCAGACATGGCTGTCGAAGGTAAGGCTCGTGCAGGGTTTCTGAGATGTGCGCGTGTGTTCTAGACAACGTAACCACAACTACGGATGGAATCGAGGAAGCTGATGTTGTGGTGAGCTGAGTTGATGATTGGCTGCACATCTTTGGCCCTTCTTGTACGCGTGTGGCATGCTGTATGGAATGGAGATGGTCCTGGGCCAAGGAGGTAGGGAGAGAGACAACCCGATGCACATACTGTACGGATTCGTGATTTCATGTCTTTCAGCTCATGCGCTGTTGTCATCCGCCCACTGAAGCCCTCCGAAGCCCAGGACGTGCAGAACTGACTGTACTGAGAGACCATCTCAAGAAGAACCATCCACAGATTGAAGGGAACGCACATAGGCTACACAGTGCTGTCTGGCTTTTCACTATATTAAATTGGCTGTCAGTCTGTCAGGACTCTTTCCGTCTCATATCGTGACTTAACGTTGTCGATTTCATTCATAGTTAATCAGGCCGAGTCGTTTTTTTCAGTAATAGCGACAGAAATCAGTCAAGTCCAGTAATTTCACTAGATTTTTACGTTGTCATCAGAGCTGTGCCATGTACGCGAACGGACAGAAGTCTCGTGATTGAACGGTTCGGTTCGACACGGTTTCAGCTGAACAGGTGCTTTCTCAGCTCTCACGATGCTCGGCCAGTCTCCTCATCTCATAGGGGGCATCCTGTGGATCCAAAACCCCATGCGAGGTACGTTTGCTTCCAGTCAGCTTCGTGTTCTTTTCCAGCCCTGATGAAGCCCGAGTAGATTTGCATTGATTTGAAATCATTCAGGAAACCACTGGAGGCGGAGTTTCCGTAGAAGACACCTAGAGAAGTTTGCTAGATTCCTTGTGTCCAAATCTTGCTCCACCGGTTAGTTGGAATCTGATGCCAACTGGAATAACGAGTGTTTCAATATACGTTTGGAAAAGTGCTAAATTAGTTAATACAAATTGTAGGGTTGTACAATATGTACAAAGCATTAGTATTGTGATTAAACTGCGGCATATTGCAGTTGATGTTTAAAATATTAAGGGGCCAATATCAACACTTTCCTGGAAAACTAAAAAAAAATATGTTCGCTCCCTCTTCTATGCAGTCTATATATAAAAACCAAGCATCAACACATATATCAACTTAAATCAACATATATCACTTTATTGAGCCTAGATCAGTTTAGCTCTGCCCATTCGTGCTGAAGGTCTTTAAGAATGAGCTGCAACTCAGAGCAGCCAATCAGAAAAGTGTGGCAATTGCATATATGAGGAAAGGCACAGCTTGTTTAACTGTGAGTGACAGAGGTAGGAGAATGGTCATGCAAGGGTGAATTTTAATGAATTATATTTTTAGTACACAAACCCAATCACAATGGAAAAAAATGAAATACATTTGGAAAAATGTAGAATATAGGTCCTTTAAAAACGTCTCTAATCTGTGTATTTAGTGATTAAAATTGGGCAAAATAATTTGACTTTTGTTGGATTGCATGAATACACCCAGTAACGCTGCCAGAAACCTAACTGGGATAGATGGTTAAATGTGTTTTGCAGCTTTCTGTGAATTTCAGTATTGCAGAAAAGAGCATTGTGATTAAGAAATGACAGATTCTTCAGCTAAACTACACGGGTACAGTCTGGAATGCTAACTGTGGGGAAATGAGCTTAACATGGCTTACTGTTCAACAACAATAGTGTAGTAACACCAAAGTGCTCCCATGATGTAGACGTTATAAATACTGACTCATGCTAAAGGAACAAAACTGTAATCAGTAACCTTAAGTTATTTTCTGTACTGAAGACTTTTCAAAAACGTTCAGTGTGACTTAATGTGATAAAATGAGCATAGGAGCATATTTTATTGCGTAGCTAAAATGGATAAATCTAAAAAGAAAATATGTAAAATAAGTTAGCTAAAACATTTTTCTATAGAAAATATTTGAACAATTTCCTCCAGGATAAATAAAGTTCTCTGATTCTCATTCAGATTCTGAAATACGAGGTGACACTTCCGTAGGGTGCTGTTCATGTTGTTACATGCCTATTATAAGATTATTCCAAGTATTATGACAATTTACACCTTTATGAATTGTATAAGCTTATGTGTCATGTAATGTTAATGCTGTGGTCAAGTGTTACCAAACACATTATAAGAATTCCGTTGTTTTTTTATTGAGAAACTTTCTCATCCTCAGTTGTGGCTTTGTTAAACATGAATCAGGACAAGCCAAGCCTGTGTGTCCCAGTTGCAGCCCCTACATTTCTGTCTTGTAGCCTAAAATCCTGCCCTATATCCTACGGGCCCAAGGTGCTTCAACAGGTCCACTGAGGAACGTGCAGCCGCAGAGATCAGCTGCACGAGTCTAATTACATCCACAGTCAGGTCGCCCAGTAAGTTTTCGCCCTCAGGGAATTCAGTAATGATTGCCTCTCTCTAAATCATTAAATTTCAGAGTACATCATGCCTGCCTTCGCCCTGAGTGTTCTTGCATAAGCACTCTGATGCAAAGTATGCAGGCGGGTGGTATATAAAAGCACATCCAGGTAGAAAAGCATGACTTTGCAGCAAAGCTTGCACCCAATTCTGTGCATGCCATGCGTGTCCTGTTCTGGACTGAAGGAGTTAACACTAACCAGTGTGGAACAGGATGGAGAACGTGGGATAAATAAAACGTGATAGCACTGATAATACGCCATTGTGCCGCAAGAGAGGAAGGCCGTCTGTAGGACATGTTCTTTTGTTCAAGGATGTTTCTGTACAATGAAAGAGATCTTCTCCATTTTTAGATAGAAACAGTTCTTTTACAGGGCATATTATGATCAGGTCAGTGGGATGGTGGTGATGCTATAACTGAACAAAACCTATACCCTGTGGAACAAAACACCATGTGGAACAATAGGATGAGGAACCTGCTTCACTGGTTCCTCATCCTGATGTTGAAGTTACCTCGTTTTTTGGATACCGGTATGCTGCTGAGAGCAGAGAAAACACTAACATATGCAGGGAAGTGGAGGAATTGCTGGGACAGACCTGGCCACCGCTTTTCTACAGCCCATCATAACAAATCTTCTGGTACCTACACCAAGTCAAGAGAACTTGTTTCACAGATGCAGCTGCTTATTTCTCCTCACATTTCTCTTGGCTTCCTTCATCCAGAACACCTTGTCCTACTCCTCTTGAGACGTCATTAAGCAGCCTCTTTGCCCTTCTGAAAGCATAGTTTTGTACATACAATGCTTTTTCATGCATCAGTGCTTGCACTCTAGAGAATGCTTCTAAAGTACTGCTTCTCCATGATTGCAGAACTTTGTTGCTACATATTTCATTGTTTTCCAGATAATATAAATGTTCAAATACTTTTTCATTTTAGTGTTTAGTGCAGAATTTCTTGTGTCTTGTCTATTATTTTGACACTTACTTTCACTACACACGTGTCTGTGATGGGTGAATGGTCACATCTTTTCTACATGGTCCATGCTTTTCCTTCTTGTGACTCCCAGCATGTCTATAAGTGAAGTTACACCATATGGACAAAAGTATTGAGATGTCTAAGAATTGCACCAAAAGGGACTTTAATGATATTGCATTCAAATACATAGACCATTGTTCCAGTCCAGCCCAATGATATTGGATGGGGTTGAAGTCAGGGCTCTGTGGGGGCCAGTCAAATTCTTCCACACCAAACTCATTCAACCACGTCTTTATGGACCTTGCTTTGTGCACTTGGTCTCAGTCATGCTGGAATAGAAAAGGTTCTTCCACAAACTGTGTCCACAAAGTTGGAAGCATGCCATTGTCTTGGTGTGTTAAAACATTAAGATTGCTCTGCACTGAAACTAAGAGGCCACCTGAATTCAGTAATTAAGAGGTTTGCCCCAATACGTTTGTCCATATAGTGTATGAACAAACCTGTAATGTATGTTTTCAAAATGTTATAACTTACTTTGTGGTTGAGTAACACATTTTGTTTAAAGATGCTGAACATGTATTGACTAATAGGTTTTCTGGAGCTCAGTATTTTTGCAATTGCTTTGAAAGAGCAACTTGGTTGTGCTCACTCTTTGCTTTTTTCTGCAGACAGTTTTGCTACAATTCTTCTGTCTGGATGTGATTAATAACAGTTGAAGGAGATTTTGGCATAAATCAAATGTGCACATTTTTACGCTTACACCAGATACAGTTGATCACTGAGTCATTTTTTGTGTTAGAATGTTGATTCTGACTCAAAAATGAAACCAATAGTCACCGAAATTAGGTGGGCAGCTGGTTGCCTCGTGGTTAGGGTCTTGCCCCTGTGATCAAATGACCATAGGTTCAAATCCCAGGACTGCTAGTGGCACTACCAAGGTACCCTTGAGCAAGGTACAATCCCCACGCACTGCTCCCTGGGCTCTGTGCCGGTGGCTGCCACTGCTTCACCTGATGATTCACACTGTATACTGTGCTGTAATGTGTTCTCGCATGATTATAAGGTCCACTTCACTTTACTTTAGAAGTCTGATCTGTACCTGTACCAGCTTGGCTTGACTGTCACTGCTAAATTTGAAATTGAACGCATCCCAAACCCAAACTGGAGAGAGAGAGAAAGAAAATAAGTAACATACTACATAAACATTTTGCTACAGAACAAACTCAAGCCCAAGCACAATGACGTACGTGAAAGTTTGGTATACTTTGTCTGACAGGCTTGCATCAGATAGAAAATCTCCAAAAGTGCAAAATGCATCACCAAGACTTGTTTTAGCCTCTTCTCTCCGCATCCATATCTTCTTTAAAGTGGAGCAGATTTGTGAATGTGTTTTAGGACCCAGCATAACTTGACACAGCATAAACATGAATAATCCTGCACCAATACAAGCAGCTGTTTCAAACAACACCAGGGCTGGTGTTTAAAAGTCTTAAAATAGAGGACTGAACTGTACTAAACTAAAAGTCTTCATGACCTTAATGAAGATCGTAAAATGCAGCTTGTGAGACGTTTTGGTAATGCATTTTTACAGAAACAGTTTGAACAGTATGTGGGTGACTGTTGACTTCTAGTGTTTGTTGCTAACATGAGCTTCTTAGCTCCAGCACTAACTAAAGAATCAAATTTTTGACACAAAACATGGTTTGACTGAGTGACTGCATCTGAGGACATTCATTATTTTTGACAAAATGTCAAAAAGGGCATAATATCGATTAATTTCAAGGGCATTCTGGCATTCAAGATAGGACTGTTTTTTCAGGTCATCCTGCATCAAAATGACCGACAAGTCAGCTTTCAGTTTAGTTTGGTGTGTGAGAATCATCTCATCTTTAGTACATCACACTAACTAAAGGGAGATCAGTAATAGATGGGGGGATGGATCTATTTACATCCTTGCCAGTCTTAATTTATACTGTGGCACTTTCACACCGATGAAAGGGGAAAACAATGTGGGCTCTAATTTTATCTCTGATTAGCATTCATTTGAAGCAAAGCTCAAGCTGGAGATTTGGTTGCTGTGCTGTCAAATTCACAGAGGTTGCAGTGGTGAATCATCGCCTCTGCCTTGTCTTTCAGGGAATGAAGAGAAGGGCTTAAACAGACAACTTTTATATAAAGGTAGAATATTGAGTATCCTGCTGAACAAGCCGGACTTACTATTATAATAACTGCTACAGTTCATTTAGTGCCACTATAGAGCCATAGTTATACTGTGATTTGATATGCTGGGCTTTTCTGAGTGGCGTTGTTTGCATATAATTGTTTGCTTGTGAACCTAATCCACTCTCCCTTTTGACAGTAAAGTGTAATATGGACTGTAGTGTAATGAAACGATAACAATAAACTTGATTAACTTAATTACATTTATGTCTCAACAAATAAAATGGCGACAGGACATAGCACCTCCTTCTCCAGTGACTCTTATAATGACGCAGGTATTTCGCTCATTGGTGCTCGCAGGACTGCATGTGAATGCCTGTTAGTCTGTTAGCGGACTTGCTAACGTGGATGCGAAGCCTGAAGCGCGCCTACCTTGCATCATACCTGTGTCGACTGACAATGTTGCTTTGGTTAATCTCGGGCCAGGATCACCGGAAATATCTAAAATGTGTTATATTTTACAAAACTAATTATTTATAGAAACATACACTTGATTGTGATGAGTCAATGCATTCCTAGTGTAGACTGGGTATGGACTGACTTGCAGTTCGGTTCTTATACTGACCGGGGTCTGGACTTTGAGAAATGCTGCCTTACACCAAACATTCACTTTAGACCCAAAGATGAAGAGTGGCTGTATTCAGCACTCTTCGGGCAAACTTAACAAAAGATCTGCTCTGACCATCCCTTCAGATATTAAAAAAGAACAGCCAAAAAATGGAAAATAACGGTAAAATCCTTTTTGTGTTTGAGGGTGTTAAGTTAAACCGTATTATTGACCTTTTCCCTTTTTAAAGCTGCCAGAAGCAGTCAGAACTTGGTCTGTCTCATCATTAAAACCAGTGGTGGGTGACATGAATAACATTCATTATCTCGTCACAGTGGCACCTGTCATTAAATGTAATAGGCGGTTGGAGGCAGGGAAAATGGATTGGCAGGCAAAGGCCAAATTGTGATGGCTGGATGACTGTGTCTGAGCATCTGAAACAGCATGTCTTGTGGTCTGATCCCACAGATGAGCTACTGTAGCACCAGTTGATGAAAATGTTAATGCTGGCTATGAGAGAAAGATGTCAGAACATACAGCGCATCCTTTCTTGCTGGTTATGTGGCTGTGTTGCCACAGATGGGTCACAGGGCCTATGCTGACACCTGGCCACTGCTGCAAATGATTACAATGGGCGTGTGAGAATCAGAACTGGACCATGCTAGTGGAAGAAGATGGGTGTATGTATGTCACTTACCTGGGGAACAGATGGCACCAGGATGCATTATGGAAATAAAGGAAGCTGTTGGCGGCAGTGTGATGCTCTGGGTAGTGATCTGCTGGGATACCTTGGGTCCTGACATTCCTGACAACAGTAATATTTTGAACATATCACACACACCCCTTTATTCCCTAACGGCAGTGGCCTCTTTCAGCAAGATAATGCATCCTGTTACAGGGTGCCAGATCTCAAGCAGTGGGATGTACTTGCCTAAGTAGTAGAGAACCCACCTCTCAATTTACAAGACAAGGATCTGCTTGCAAAGGCTTGGTGCCAGATTCCACAGAACGGTTTCAGAGTTCTTTTGTAGTTCATTCCTCTGAGCTTTTTGGGGAGCATGAGGGGGGCCTACACATCTTGGTGGTTTTAATGTTGACCAGTATAAGTAACATGAACCCCAGAATCCAGTCCTCTGACTGGTAAGGCTTGCTTCTGAATTCAGTGCCTGTTGAAGAGAAAGTCAGTATGCCCAATTACATGAAAATATGTGCACCACCTTGTGAACTAGAATGGGATGTTGAAGTTTTTTTTTTAAGAACTATTACGTTGTAAACAGTTTCCTATCAGGTGATGAACGATGCCTCATTTGTGTATAAAGTGTATACATATAGTGTTTCATACTGTTTTAAATTAGGCTAACTAGCAAGCAACAGTTTTTAACTGAATGCTTACGTTTTAGTTAAAAGCTTAGTAAAACGTGTGTCAAGTGCATGTTCACAATTACATGACGAGAAAGAAACTAGGCTACTTGAAGTTATCAACCTGAGAAGATCAGATTAAAATTCATGGTCAACAGTTTCAGTATGATTACTAATATTAGTAATATCTTTAGTATTATATAGGCTTACTAATATAAACAGTGCTGATATCAGCAACATCTTGTCAAGCTGTGAATATTTGTTGATATTCTAAATATTTTGATATTTATTCAGAATGTCTGAAGGCTTTCTGTTTTCCAGTACCTTAGGTTATGAAGTGTTAGGATTAGGAGAAAGTCCTGGTGAACCACAGTAGTGGTCTCAGCATTATCCCCTCAGAAGTTAATGCACATAAACATTATGAGCTGCAAAAAGCACACACAGCTGATCAAATATCAGCCTGTTAGGATGTTATTTTTTACTGTCTATTAATTCATATTTGCCAACTATAATATTTTTGTCACGTCTACCCCTCTCTTCTCCCAAGCACTCAAAACAGGCACATGTGCAGACCGGAAAACAAGACTGTAATGAAACAAAAGGAGAAACACTCTTCCAGAGCCAGGATAATGGTTAACCTAAAACCTAAACAGAACACAAACCCTCTTAAATACATATACTCAAAACCCAACCACCAATAAACATGAACTCGAAAATAAACTCGAACACTTTACTCTCAACAACCCACAGCTGTGACTAATACTAAACATGACAACCCATCACCACTTCAAATTAAAAGCCCCAAAACAAAGAACAAAAAAGGATGGCCTCTATTGGCTGCCAGCCATCACAGTACCCAGACCTGACAGTAATTTTCTCATTTGATCAAGGAATATGATTTTACATTTATATTTGAGTGTGTATGTGTGGTTTTAACGAGGGACTGCTGTTTTGCAGGTATTGATTGTTTGACTTATTTGAAACTTTAAGCAAACAAATATTATACATATTATACATTTGACATATTATTAAACACAATTGTAACAAAATACATATATTATTGCATATCTGTTTTCTCAAAGATAATACTCTGCATCTCACTGACCACCCTTGTCTCCCTTTTATCAGTCTTGATACAGGACACTGACTTTAGTGTCCTAGATTTTCCCACTTTTGTTAGGCTCTTGTATATAAAAATCAATAGTCCCTCTTTGATATTAGATAACAGTGCGCAAGCTTTTGGTGCTTGTACTGTCTGTCTGCACAATGTTCGTAAGTAGTAAGGTGAGAGCAGCGGACAGAGGAGCTGTCAGTGATGAAGAGCCGTTGTCGTACAGAAGAGCCATTAGGGGTTACGTGTTCACTTTACAAGAGGCTCTGCTTTTTACATGGGGGATTGTTTTTAAGTACCGGAAACTAACATTTAAGTTCCTCTGAGAAGAAACTGCTATTGCTGAAAAAGGACGTAGCATCTAAACCCTTTTTACAGTACTCAGGAATATTTAAAACAGGCCTGGGATGGCTTGGAAAAGCTCTCAAAGTTTTGACTTCTGTTGAATTATTTATAGCTGCCCTTGTGCTCTACATCCACATTAGCCTGTGATGCTATTTCTGTTGACTTCCTTTTGCGCTTGTGTTTTGGATGTACAACGTAATTATAACATTCAACTTCAGAAATGTGGTTAGTGGAAAGCCTCATTGGTGGGTTGATGTCAGGGTTATTTTTAGAGCATTTGTGTCTGTTTGAAAAGTGGGTCGAGTGTTTTTTTTTTTAATTTAACAAAGGGGGAGAGATCATTTGGAGCAGAACACATTGCTAGCTGAGGGTGACATAAGCTAGCTGAAGAAGGAGAAAATGAAAGGCCTCTAAGACTGGAGACCCTTCCCTGTTCTTAACTATTTTTAAGAATAAGGGGTGTAGCGATACAGTTAACTAACGGTTTGATTTGATTCATGACTTGAGGCTCGTAGTTCTATACACTCACAATGTGTTCAACAAAGTAAGACAATTTAGTAGTCCAACATTTTAGAGTGAAATTTGAATAAAAAATTATGAGTGTGGCACAATTTGCTAAAGCGACTAGAGCTGGAAGATGCTGTATGACATGACTGGGTTGGTTTGACACTGGATTTATGCTATAAACAATGCAGATATGTCGAATATCATCATTAATACAATGCTCATTCCTCACAATGCATTGTCACTAGTGCTGGCTGGTATACCAGTTCATACCAAAAACTTACTGCAGTGAAAAGGGGGGACCTGTTTCACAGCTGGACCGCTAGGGGAATGTCCATGAAGCTCCATGTGAGAGTCAACATGTCAGATAAACAGCATGTGGATTATAGGGCATAAAATATTATTTTTGGGCAGTGGGTTTTTGTGCATTTTCGTATTTTTAACTTTTATGTGCATGTAATCTCTCAAGAATACTTTCATATACAGGAATATTAAAATACCAGTCTGATTCTGACATGTGTATGCTTCTGTGCATCAATGGGATCAAACAGGACAATGATAGTCCAAACATAAGGGCTAAATAATCAGACAGAGCGGATACATTAACAAAAGTAATATAATATAATAGCCAAGTAATAATAATAATAATATCAACTTTATTTATACAGCAGATATGAGTGCAGCTCAGAGTACTTCACATGGACCCATTCCAATTCCCTTTTTTCCAGTGGGGAAAGCTCCAACAACTGGCAGACGCTCATTCTGGGTTTTATAGAGTTATATTTGATTTTAGGAGTAAAAACAGTGCTAAACCAGCTTGTGTGCGCTGCACCACTCCTGTGTGCTCCAAGACTCTCCCCCTCCTTGTGCACAGGAACTAACAGTGCCCCCCCCAGCTTCACATTACTTTTATTTAGTTTGTATCACCTAAAATAAAAGAAAATTTGGTGTTTTTTCACATGTGTGAGACGCCATCTTTAAATCGCCACTTGTGGTATTTTTACATTTTTTAAAATGTGTATAACCTTACTTATATGGGACACAGGAACTCCACAGCATCTAACGTCTTGTGAATCACAAAAAAATGACTTCAATATGAAAGTTCCATGCTACTGTAGTTCAAATACCGTCCTATACGGTGAAACTGGTATAATTTTGAAAAATACTGTGATAAAAATTTTTGGTTACACCACCCACCCATGTCAATGATGCACGTCACAATGTTTTGATGCATTGTTACACCCCTGTTCAAGAACAGAATGCAGAATCACACCTCAGTCCAGCGTTTCCCCACAACTAAAATGAGCATAGAAAGACCTGTGGAGCTCTGTGAACTACTTAATGCGGACTGACCATCGCTCAGTAGATCTAGGATAAAGACCTTCATCCATATCTAATGCTGAAGTGAAGATGACCTACTTTAGTGGACTGAGACAATCCCTTCATCATGGTTGCTGGCAGGAGAAAGAGTGAGAGTGGGGGGCTAGCCAGGCTTTGGCTCACATATGAGAATTAGCTCACTCTTTCGCTCTGTCTCTTGCTTGGCCTTCAAAGAGCTCAATTAGAACTTTAGCAAGCGTGTAACAAGGCACCCACAGAAGAGCCTCCCTGCTGACAGCAAAGCTGTTCTGTAAGGTTTGGTTTAAAGAGCTCCGCTGAATCCTTACATATGACAGAAGAGATTTTTTATGGGGCACATACGGTTTCTCATACGGCTGAGAGACTCATTACTATTTGATCTCAGCAGATGACAGGAACGCAGCCTACATGAGCAGTTAATTGGGGTGAAAGAGAAACCAGGCTACTGACTTGAAGTCTAGCTGTTGGGTTTAATGGAGGGAGATGGTCATATCTGAAATAAAGTGTTGCACATGTTCAGGGCTGCCTAAGCATTTTGACCTAGCAGACAAAACTGCAGTGTTTGTGGTGGGCCGAGTGGCAAAAAGACAAAACCTTACAAATAGAGTTTGATGGGTTTCAAATGGAATAAAAAAAATATGTTTTTAATAGTGGTGGGTCGTTATCGGCGTTAATGTGCTGCGTTAATGTGAGATTCTTATCGCATGATAAAAAAAATATCGCCATTAATCTATTCACAAAGTTGGGTTGGGAGCTGGGTCTATACTACGCAAGCTATGATGA
>JBBPDC010000141.1:10905440-10916641 GCA_037974485.1 Hemigrammopetersius urotaenia
CAGTAGTAGTAGTAGTAATAGTAGTAGTAGTAATAGTAGTAGTAACAGTAGTAGTAATAATAGTAGTAGTAATAGTAGTAGTAGTAGTAATAGTAGTAGTAACAGTAGTAGTAATAGTAGTAGTAGTAGTAGTAGTAGTAGTAATAGTAGTAGTAATAGTAGTAGTAGTAGTAATAATAGTAGTAGTAATAGTAGTAATAGTAGTAGTAGTAGTAATAGTAGTAGTAATAGTAGTAATAGTAGTAGTAGTAGTAATAGTAGTAGTAATAGTAGTAGTAATAGTAGTAATAGTAGTAGTAGTAATAGTAGTAGTAGTAATAGTAGTAGTAGTAGTAGTAGTAGTAGTAGTAGTATTGTTTCCTCTGACATGATTGATATGTCACAGTACTTTGCCATTATTGCAGTATTGATTCAATCTTGAACATATTCATTAAACAAATGAATATATGGATATATGGCATTACATGGAACTTACATGGAATAAATTACATGGAATAAATTCTGAGATTGATGAGAAAAATTCAAACTCAATCAGCAGGCTCTGTGGAATATTTTTTTTTTTATTTCTCTTTAGGTTTAAAGTGTAAGGATTTGGCAGTTTCACAGACATGTTGATAAGTGCTCAGCCTCAGCCTTTATTAGCGTTCTTGTGTTTATGTCCCATTTTTTAAGCTTAGAGAAAGTGAGTGATATTCTTAACCATCACAACTTCCAAGGCTCTACTGTCACATGCAAGGACTGTGGAGCCACCATGTGGTCGTGAGGATGCTATCAGCCTTCGTTATCAGGAATATTTCCAGCACATTCATACCTCATGGGCCAGCACAGGGCCACATTTCACATGTTTGTACTTGTGTAATTTTCTCTTGCACTGAAGCAGTTTCTATATTCTAAAGTGCCTTCAGTTGCATTTCTTGATCATCATGTAATCTTTATATACAGAACTGATACAGAACTGATGCAGACAGACTTTGCAGCTTTTTGTCCTTTATGCAGGGACTAATAGCTTCAAATTGTAACCTTATTCGAAGTGGTTATTCTTCTAGTATCTTTATGAGTGTGCACTATTCTGATTTTCTCTCCAGCTGTCCACTGCAACCTGAGTCAGAATGGGATCGATCACCAAGTCTGCACAGAGGATGTGACCTCAAACCTGGAGGAAGAGCCTATTGACCATGGCCCGGGATTGGATGACAACAGCCTGCACTTTCAGAACCAGAGTCCAGGTTTCCAGCGCCGCTCCCCACCGCAGCGCTCAGTCTCTGAGTCTGAGCTGTCCAGGGTGAGCTTCTCAAATAGAATCAGCAAGCCACCATCCTCCAGTGCAGTTACTGACAGTTCATCAAGATACATTAAATAGATAGACACTGTGTCTACATTCATTACATTTGTCAGTACAGCAAATTAAAGAAATGCCTGTTTCCATTTTCATTCAGCAATATAGCATCCTGATCTAATGCTACTTACTAATATAGTTCAACACCATAAGATACAGTCATATGCAAAAGTTTGCACACCCTTGATCAGGTTACATATTTTGTGGTAAACACATCTTCTGTGGAAGGCATGCTTCTGCACATTGTAATGCACAATAACGCTCCATTTGCTAAATTCCACAAAATCAATGTGGCATAAAATTCTAAATATAGGTTTGGATATTTTATTTTTTTCAATAATTGAAAATAAGCTCTATGGGTTGTCAAGCCTGCGCATGACTGTGTTAGATTTTTACATTCCCAATAGTAAATCCTGGAACCATAAATCATGAATTATTGTGTACAGGTTCACCCCTATGATTAGTGATAACACCAGCGTGGTGGTAATTATTTGATACTGTTTACCAGATACTATTTATTTTGCATTTGGGGAAACTTAGCCATTCGTCTGGGTGGTGGTGGCCTAGTGGATAGTATGCTTGCCTCTGGACCAAGAGGTCATGGGTTCGAATGGGTTCCTGAGCATCACCACTGGGTTCCTGAGCAAGACCCTTAACACCAGGTTGCTCTAGGGAGACTGTCCCCTGTAGTTAGGGAATGGAAGTCGCTTTGGATAAAAGCGTCTCCTAATGTCATGTAAATGTAAATTTATCTAAACAGTCTGTCTCAAGTTCAAGAGCAGATTGAATTTTTACGTTTTTGTTATTTTGTGACATTGAAACGATCAGTAAAAGTGCTCAAAGACTCAAATCTCTCAGTACAGAATTTAAATACAACATGTTATTATAATTATTTCACGGAATAATCAAGCAATTACATTCAAATAGAACTGTAAAATGACAGCAATAACAAATGGTTAGTTTAAGACCATGTCAAAGTACTGTTTGTACATCATCATTAACAGTGCAGTGCAGTTCAAGATGAGTTTTAAGCAGAAAATTGTCTCTCTCACTTATTTGTGCATTATAATAGACTTTTGCATGAGGATCTGAGTTTTAGGTCAGTCCATTTTTAACAATCTGGATAGTTCCAAAAGATCACTATGTCTGCTACGTGTATAAAATTATAATTATGATTTATTATGCCCTGCAGAAACAAATTCCAGAACGAGGTTGGCATTTTCCATGTGTGAAGCTAAGCATAATCTAACACAATGTGCAGTAATCATATGTGATGTATTGCTGAGTTGTGCTTCTGTAGGGCGCATTTTCTATTTTTTGTTCTTGATAACTAATGGGTCCTATCAATTTCTGTCCTCGGTCTAATAGCAAATGAGCTTTGCATGAACTTGGAGTACTTTCTTAGATTAAAATGGATACAAATACAGTGAAGCCTTGACAGTAGGATAAATCACTGGAACATCTGTGATTTAGAAAAAAAGCTTGAAGAAATTTATTGTGCAGGTGGATTTCTTTCCTGGAAATTCTTGTGCCTTAAACCAGAAGTTCTATATTTTTCTAATCCCAGTGAGACGCAGGCTTTTACTTACACAGAGTCAGTGGATCTTAATCAGCAGAATATTAAAGATCTTTCAGTGTTGCCAAACATCACAAAGACACAGTGAAACCTAAAGGCCCTCCTGTATGGGAATCTCAAACAGAAAATTTGGAAAAAGCAGTAAAACAATTGTACAAAACAATGATTGCAAACCATCCTCTTTACGCATTGGACTTTTTATTTGCTTATGGACTTTTTATTTGGACTTTTTAATCCTGTCGACTACAGGAAGCTTTGGGGCAGCTGGTGGCCTGGTGGTTAGTCCCCTGGTCGTGGGTTTGAATCTGCCAGTGGCACCACTGAGGTACACTTGAGCAAGGTACAGTCCCCACACTCTGCTCACCGGGCACCACACTGGTGGCAAATTAAAACCACAAAATCAAAATTCTGGAAAAGTCATTTGAGGGTGATTGTGTGCATAAATACCCACTTTACATTAAAGGGATGCACCTAGATGTCCACTGACTGTTTTCCTTCACTGTCATTTCATTTTTTCGAACAAAAATCTTCACACCTGAGACATCTGAGAAGGGCCTCTAATCATAGGGCTGTTATTTTAAGTATGTTTTCTAAGAAACATGAAGAGCCGAGTTAATCTCATCAGGTCAAAGCAAATGCAGAACATCTTCAAGACATTTAGAAAAGTGTCCCTTCATGAAGTTGCTTGAAAGAATGGCAAAAGTGAGCAAAGCCACATTTAGGAAAGGATGAGGAGATCTTGAAATATCGGATATTTGGTCACCGCATAATGTTATTTCATAGCTTTTCCATTGCTTTATTAATGGAATACGATATTATTCTATAATGCTCTAATATTCGTCCTGATGTTTCTAGTCCTTTGCCTGGTGCTCTACACAAGCATTGCTGCCTGTAAGCAACCTGCAGAGTGCTGATCAGA
Organism: Hemigrammopetersius urotaenia; assembly: GCA_037974485.1. Lineage (NCBI taxonomy): Eukaryota > Metazoa > Chordata > Actinopteri > Characiformes > Alestidae > Hemigrammopetersius > Hemigrammopetersius urotaenia. Next base: position 10,909,272 of record JBBPDC010000141.1, read on the forward strand.
ATGGAGCTTTGCTTGGTTTTGGAGTTTCTAATCAGCCGGCGCTCTCCTGACACCGAAGTTCTTAAGACTCTCAAGCCCTTTGATGTGCTCAATTGTTCCCTAGCCGAGTAAATCCAATTTAAACACGGGGCGCCCGTTGCGCTTATAAATTCACGGAGCGCAGCACGTTATTTTCTCCAGCTGTCCGCTCAAACGCTCTCAGTGCAGCATAGAAGGGAATAATTAACAGGGAGTCTTTGCTTCACATCTCACGAGGAGGAAGGAAAAACTTGGGCTGGGATATGTGACGGATGGGCAGTTAATTAACAGACTGGCCCAGTCATGGGCAATAGCTTTAGGCTGAGGACCTTGAAAGGCACTGATGGGAGAGGTTAGAGATGAAGAAGATGCAGGCTAAGACTGGAGGGCTATCTGTGTGATTTGCCACAAGGTGGTGCTCTGCATTCACAATAGTGATCTCCAGTGTGCGAGCTGTTTTTCTGGCTACCCTCCAATTCAGGGGTACTTTAGATGAGAGTCCTCTATGGTTTTTGAAAATAAACCACTGACATGCTTGAACAAAAAAAGGTCTCAAGTCAATATTTGAAGGCATTGTACTGGAGAAGAGCACCAGAATATTGTAGAATCACAGTTGCTGTATTTTTATTTTATTTTTGTTTTTTGGAAGGAATATTTTTAGAGGGTTCAAGCAACAGGAAAGGGTATATTTTAGTTTCATTCTCTTCATATAACCCCCCTTGATAATAGTGCTAGCTTCCTCTTTTATGTTGTTTTTGCATCATCCTTAGAACTTTCAAGTCTTACGCTACTGACACAGCTCAGTAAACCTCGTAGATAGAGTGATTTTGTGCTGTTTATGTATTCATGACTTGAGCTTGACATGGCTTTGTTGCTATAGGAACACGAAAATACCTGCATTGTCTAATTACACCAAGGACAAAGAATCTGTGTGTGTGTGTGTGTGTGTGTGTGTGTGTGTGTGTGTGTGTTTGTGTGTGTGTGTGTGTGTGTTTGTGTGTGTGTGTGTGTGTGTGCGCATGCTGTAGTCAGTTGATTTGTCTCTCCATTGTCATGTCAGCTAATATTTGTGAGTGACAAAGTATGTGTGTGTGTTTGCATCTCCTTTCTTGTCTGTTTGTGTTTGAGTGCGGGAGATAGAGAAAATTTCAAAGCTGCTTCCACTCCCATTCCTCTTCTCATCTGTGCCCCATAGCTCTGTCACTCATCATTCTAATTGGCTGGAAATCCTCAAACCGCGAGGTTCCCTCCCGGAGCTGCGTGGCTATTGGATGCATCCTGCAAATCTGTGCACCATCGCTGTTCAAAGCAGCACTCAAGACACCTTTCAGATCCCGCACCTCATCACGGCTCTGTGAACTGCTCTGTCAGAGAGATGGCATGTGAACAGAGTGTGGTCTAGGCCCCGGTGCCTGGCAGATTGGGTTAATGAGCACTGGGCTGGTCTTGGTGTGGACTGTACCTCCCCTTACACTCGCACATATTGGAGCTGGTTTCTGTCTCGGCGCCTGCCTGTTTGGCTGAGCTGTCTCATTTGGTCGTTACCCAGCCTGTGAAAACTAGCCGTCACTCTGGTCTCAGTCTTCTCGAGATGAGTGGACAGATCCGGCCTTTGTTTCACTCCCAGTCACTTTCAGCGAAGGGAAGCGCCTAAGAGAGCGTGAGAGTCGTGGGAGACTGTTGGTGCATCGCGGCCGGCAGCCAGGAAGTGAATGATGAGAAGGCCCTCAGGAAAGGCAGCCCAGCCTAGCCATTCATCTGCCTCTGCCTTCAGGATGGTGTGCATGACTGTGTTTTGAGATCTTGCCAGTGAGTCCTCAGCCTTCATTCGTCCGTAATGCCATATTTGTCCACTGACGCATTCCTAGGGCAGCACCAGTATCCCCTGTTTCCTGTATGAGGATGTGAAGTAAGGGACTTAAGTTCCACGTTTTGTAAAGAGTTTGTGCTGTTTGTCTTTTTACAGTTGGGAACTTAAATAATACTATGTGAAACCTGATTACTGTATCAGGCTGTAAAACAGTGTTAATCTCCTAAATAACTCTCTCTCTCTCTCTCTCTGTCTATCTATATGTATATATGTATACACACACATCAGTCAGTATCGTCAGTTATTGGATCTTTTTTACTGTACCCTTTTTTGAGTGAAACTGAAAAAGTGTCAGTGAATCATTTGTCACAAACACAGCACTCTCCATTTAACGCATTCACCAGAGTGAAGCTGAGGACAGCTGAGAATGGCGCCCAGGGAGCAATGTGTGGGGATGGTACCTTATTCAAAGGTATCTAAGTGGTTCCACTGATAGTCCTGCGATTCCAACTTAAGGGCAACACCCTAACCACCAGGCCACCAACTGATTAGTGTCAGTGACAGTTCCATTTTGTCCATATGCACAGTAAAAAAGTAAAATGATTGCATTGCATGTTTTTTATTTATTTCAGTGTTTCACCTGTAGCTCCACATTGAGAACTGGGATTGAGAACCAACGTTTATTGGTCAGTGAAAGTGTCCCAGAGTTCCGTCATAGCTACTGAACCAGTCACAATTTGGACCTACAGAAAATTCCTAATCCTAATTATCCTGCAGCGTGTAAGTGTTGAATACGAGAGGGAGTGTTGTGCCCAGCCCAAAGGCTGAGTGCCATTGATCAGCACCATCACTTTAGTTTTGATCTAGTGCTGCCTCTTATAAGTGCAACTAGGTTTAGTATCAGCTTGCAAATACCTTCGAATTTCTGAACTGGGAACATCAAGTCAAAAAGAAAAGAAACCACGGATCTATCAGCAGCACATTTCACATTTGTGCCACATATTTTATTTGAGTAGCGGTAGCTCAAATCAGACTAATTCCACCTCCACCCTCATGGATTAGTTCCACCTCATCTTTTTCTGGCTAGTTTAACTGTTTGGACTAAAGGCAGCTGGCTTCACTGCTGTATTTAGTGCAGACCACCAAAATAGACCTGGGACGTCTAAAACAGAGCCGTCCAGAACACCAGGTGTAAATGACTTGGATGATCAAAGTGGGTACATTTTTGGTTTTGCCCCTCAGTTGGTATTATTTATAGTAGTTTTTCATTGACATTGAGTGAGTGTTTTCAAAACGAGAGGGATGTTATTTGTGCATGTAAAAGAACTGCTGTGAGGCTGCATTCTCTACATCAGAAGTTTTACAATCCCTTGTTGTTCTACTTATGAACCCACGGAACAGGCTTAATCAGAGTCAATTAGGAATTAAGTAAGCTTGTTCCTTGTGCTTTAACCGTTGCATGAGTTCCAGTCCAATTTGTTCCATTGCCAGGGTGTGTCCTTTAACAGTGCCAAAGTACAGAGTGATCAGTTGGCTGTCAGAGTGTGTTTGGTAAGCAAAAGCTAAATTTCCTTTAATCAGATTTGTTTTCCTTCTGTCTGATTGGGCCTGATTTTGGATGTCCTCTCACAGTGGTTCTCAACCTTTTCAACATTAAGGCCCACCTATCTGTCACAGCATGTTGCCAAGGCCCACTTGACCACATTAGATGACATTAAATAAACAATTGTGGACCAATGGCCTGTCTTGATTTTAGATTCGCGACCCAATCAAAAGCCTTCGCGCCCATCAGGGTCCGCAGCCCAGTGGTTGAGAAACCCAGTCCTATCATCTTGCGATTAGAGATGAAACCATTCAATGAAAACCATTAAAGTTAATTCAACTAATGTGTAAACCACTTACACTGACATGTATGTGGTTTAGAATCTGAGAAATTTTGTCTAAACTGAGTCCTGAGTCCTGACCTGAGTCTGAACTCCATTTCCTCTTTAATGTCCAGCCTGGGACAGTGAAGCTCTCCAAACCAGTCGCTCTGTGGACCCAACAGGACGTGTGTAAGTGGCTGAAGAAGCACTGCCCCAACCAGCACCAAGTCTACAGCGACTCCTTCAAACAGCACGACATCACAGGTACGCTCGCCTCACTGTCAACTGACAGCATAACAAGCCGAGCCAAGGTCACAGACAGGGGCTCACGCACCTCCTGTTCTTAAATTAACTAACTCATGCATAATGACACAGGTGCTAATTGTCGCTGCTTCAACCTCTTGGATGTGAGTTGATTGCATTTTAATGTTTATTAGCTTTGTGGGACTCTTGTTTAAAGCGATATTTCAGGATGTGGCACACTCGTTCATCAATTCTTGATAATCAGTGTCAAGGTTGGTGAAAAAGACAACTTTACATTTTAAAAAATTCTGGTGTCGTTTTTATTTGTCTCTCAATCAAAAAGCAGTTTAGGCTGGAACACTCTTTATAACTTCAGTGCGAAGGGGCAAGGTCAAACTACTGCAGGCTGAGTAGGTGGATACATTTTTGTGTATTTGTGTTAGTTTTCATGAATTCATGAAACAGACATTTTATTTGCATCTTCATGGTACATTGTGGAACTTCCATTCTAAAAAAGGTTTTCCAAGGTGTTGCTCCTTTAAATCATCAATGATTCATTACATTTCAGACTCTAGTCTCCATTAAAACAATTGCATGTCCTTCCCTGAATCATTCTAATGTGACTCAAAGGAACTTGATTACAATTTGCGTTAAAGGTCAGGGTAATGCACATTCCAATTAGCTTTAATATATGCAGAAAATATGCAAGCGACTCAGTTTGGCTACCCAGCATTAATTAACAGAATCTAGTTAATAAACGCCAGGCCTTGCCAATTAGTCACACAATGCAATTTGCATCCCTCTCCAGTGATTGTAATGCCCTGCGTAGCTCGACTCACTTCATTAGAATAAACAAAAGATTAGGACTCAAATCACAAAACGGTGTGAAGAAAAGAAATTGTTTTGATCAAGAACTCAAAAACGAATGGAACCCTTTCAGGAAGTTGGTGGTGTGGATTAATCTCAAACAAGTGTCTTTATTTGAATATTAAATGCTTTCTTCTCTAATTCTCTTGTCTAAAGAGATTTATCTATCCCGGCTCTCTTCTCCTTTCAGCTTCAGCAGAACAGCCACCCTTTTCAATTTTCAGCGTTTTTGATTCACACTGTATGCGGTTTATTGACGTTATTTCTGTTTATTCAAGACCAAACCTCTCAGACGCAGTTTGTTCAGGAAGCACGTTTCCTCCGTCTGACATTAAAGTATGGGTTCGTTTCCATCAGGTGGAGAATGCAGCCAGACAGATAAACATTCTTCTCTTCGTCGCCAGCCCTAGATTGCCAAGATACCACCTCGCTTGTTCCCGTCAGACTCTGCGGGTTTGACTCGAACGCCAAGCTGTCATTAAAAATGCATTAAAGCATATTAAGGCATAATTAGATATTAGTCCCTAATCTGCAGTAATTACAAAGACAGAGGCAGCGAGTGGTTTTGGTAAATGAGTTAAGCACATATTTCTGATAGCGTAGGTGTAATCAGCGGAGAAGGTGTACTCGCGGTGTATAATCTGCCGAGGGGAGAGGTAGACCTACTGATTGATCCGGGGCAAGGATGTCAAACACAATCAAGTTGTGTTTCACTCGGATCCCGCTCCCATGGGCCACCGTGCAGTCGGGCTTTTGAAAATCCATAAAGCACAACAGTGCCACACTAACCATCCACCAGCCAGCTGGGGTGGGGGAATAGGCGGGCTATGAAATTGGGCTGAAATTACGAACTCATTCATAAGAGTGTGAGAAGATGAACGCGAGTATTCATGCAGATGAATTTACGCCCTGATACCTCTCTGGATCTGCACAGGAGTACGGCTTTCTGCTGTGAACTCTACTTATTAAACCATATCGTCTCCAGGAGGCAGGATTTCATTGTGAGACTGAAGCTAACTGCACCCTAGAGGTCATTTGAAATGAGGAGTTAATTTTAGCTCAATTGTAGGATATTTAACATCTACATTTTTATTACATGACGCACATTCCAGGGACTGTTCAGTTCCCTGAAGCTCAGTTTTTTCTACAGTTATATGTTACAGCAATATTGACTTTGCATCATGATCAGTCCCACGGAACCGGACGTCTCTGGGCTCTGATTCATCTGTCAAGATAGCAGCATCTGTTTAAAGATTTTCTCACACGGCTTCACACGCTGCAGCTTCAGCTGATAAGAAACAATACAGCAGTTCCATTATATTTACAGTGTATGTCAGTGGTCATGCCATTGCTTTTGTAAGCACCTGTGGGAGATTTACTACTCTGGGGTACTGTAGGCCCCAGCTGACCATGTAGAGAGGCGCTGTAGCTTTGTAGCAACACAAATGAGGTCAGCATTAGACCTTCAGTGATGGTTCAACTTTTGCTGTTATTTCAGCTATTTCTCTTCACAGGCCTGCCTAGTTTGGAAATTCCTCACAAGCCAGTCCCATCCGCCGCCGGGCTGTTGTCTGACAACCTCGAGCCAAATCATATATCATAAACTGACTCTCCAAACTTTAACACTGAAGCCCCAGAAGAGTTTGCGTACACATGCCTGGAGTTGGCTGAGACGGATGGGGTTGGGTGTGAGGGAGAGGCTGCAGCAGGGAAGTGAAGGAACTGAAGGCAGATAGGAAAGCCAGCCAGATCTTCTGCTGTCAGGCTAAATGAAACCAGCTGGGACGCTCCTAGTTAACAGGCTCTGCTCTCATGTCCTCAGTGGAAAGCAAATGAATCTGGAGAGTTCTGGCCTCAGCCACCCATGCTCCCTTTTCCAAAGAATGGTGGGGGGATTTTGCACTGAGGGTGGGGTTAAAAGGCTGGGCTTATTTACAAGTCTTGATGATAGTTTATTAAAGAACCAACATAAATGAGGCACCCGTGAGCCGACACACAAGAGGGCTTGGCTTGAGAACGAAAAGGAATCTTTTTCTCTCTCCTTTCTCCTCGTTCCATGCACTCTGAAACCAATGAAGACTCTTAAGGCTTTTCATTGTTGTCTTGAGGTTGTCCAGCAACCTTCCATTTCTGCTGTTGTCCTGTTTTTTCCATTCTGAAATGACAAACCACTTGGAATCGGATGTCCTCTAAAGCAGGTTTCACTCTTCTTCAGCACTTTCTGTGCCAAGGGAAAAAGTAAGGATCAAGAAGTGATCCTAGAAAGCCTGAGTAAAAGCTGTAGCCCATATTGACTTTTGGAAGGACAGCCTAATAGGCCTTAAATGTCAAAGAAACCCCTATAGATCTTCGTTCAGTTTTTGTATTTAACCACCAAATGTTTCTCCAAAAGATTTAAAAACGTTTACAACAATTACATAAGTGCTGGTGATGGTGGCGTAGTGGGTAGGATACTTGCCTCTAGACCAAGAGGTCATGGGTTCGAATCCAACCTTCAGCACACCACCACTGGGTTCCTGAGCAAGACCCTTAACCCCAAGTTGCTCCAGGGAGACTGTCCCCTGTAG
>JBBPDC010000141.1:10921345-10934777 GCA_037974485.1 Hemigrammopetersius urotaenia
CAGACCCGTGCTCCACAAAACCCCTAGACTCGCCCTGCGAGTTCTCGCCTGCCTCCGTGCAGTCTCGACCCAGCCTGTTGCCTGCCTGCGAGCAGTCCTGACCTTTTTCTCTAATCGCCTGCGTGCGACCATAGCCTGACCAGGCCTGGTAGCCTACGTGCTACCCCCTTTGTTTACATTTTGCCCGGAGCACGGGTCTTGCCTTGTTTGTTCCCCTTTTTGCATATTTCGCTGGCTTTTGTTTATTAAACCCTGTTTTCCCTTTAACGTGTGTCCTCTCCCCTTTCCCACACACACCACTCCTAACACAGGGCTCTTGGTTCACATATGAAAAGGACTTGTCCTCCGGGTGGGAGGGCTGAGTCTGGGAGAGACGGAGTCTAAACCGAACCCATTTATCAAGGACAGAGCTCCTCTCGCCACATTACCGTAGCAAAAGAGATATGGGCATGGAGGACACAAGCACACACCTTTATATTTATCTCTGGCAACGATTTGATATCGCATCTTCAGTTAAAAGGAGATCAGCATGAGCAAGATCAGCACACAGCGTCTGAGGGAAGCCAAGTGAAAAGAAGAATTTAAATCCAATCAATATCCTGCAGGCCAGGACACTAAAGTATTTTTAATCATTTTCTCTGCCAATTGGAGGGGAAAAAAGTGGATAAGGGATGGAGAAAACAGCAATTGATACCGTTAGCCTTGTCACTTGGCTCTGCTCCCTTTGAAAAGCAGTGGAAATGGATGACCATTATAGCCATTCAGAAAGAGGCTAGTTCTCTTCAATCACTCCAAATCACACAAACACAAGCAGTGTTCGTGCAGATGGTACCGATGTACCCTGTTCAGAAAAGACTGTTAAGAGCTCATTGGAGCTTTTCAGTTTAAAATGATTATTTAAGGATATTTAGACCAAGATAATTGCGGACTCCCTCATAGTGTTAGGTTGGAGTGTAGTGGAGACCGTGGAGGTGATGCAGACTGTCTGCCTTGAATGGTTTGTTTCTCTCCCATTCGACTTGCAGCGCATTGTATGGAGATTCAGTGGAAGTCTTTCTACCAGCTTATCACACTGTGCTGGCGCTGCTGCGCAGTGACCTTTGATGTTCCTTTGTGGCTTTTTTTGCCAGTCACAGCCGAGCGACATCCGTAATGTTTGTATAGAGCACAGTCGCATGCTGGGCTGTGCTTTGAATGGCCCCATTCCTAGCTCCCCTAGCCGCTTGCTCAGTGTATGATTTGTCCACTCTGTCTTTGAGTTTTCTCTCTTCACCCTTTCTGCCCTTTTTTCCCCTGCTTTCTTATCGCTGCTCTTCGTACCTCTCCTCTCACGCTCCCTCTCCTCTCTGTCATGCTACACTGCTCTGTGTATTAGCTGTGCTTTGACTCATCCCCTCCTGTGTCTTTGTGGGATTCTGAAGGCACTGAGTCAGAGAGAAGGCGCAGCGAGTTCCAGCTCCTTATTGAGCCTTCCTGGCCAGCAGCTTGCCAAATGAAGAGGTAGCCTGGCCTGCGTCCAGCTGACAGAGACGCCTTCCTCTGATCACATCAGCCTACACAACAACACACGCCCGCTCTCCGCTTCCAATGAAGCCTGAATAAAGACAGGACCCATCTGTGCTTTCACTGGCCAGAGACACACTTGAGGCATTTGCAAATGTCAGCAAAAAGTTGATATGTCCTTTGACGTATTTGTTTCTCGGCGACAGTTGTCGAAGCACTGCTGGTGTTGCTAGGCCTGTTTTTTTCTCCCACTATCAATTATCTTATGAAACGATGTCCCATTTCTATCAAGATTGCGAAACAAAAAGGCCACTTTGTTGTACCCGTATCGTCCATGTTCCATTTCCGTCTGTCGTCATGCTTTCCTACATCCACGTTCTTTAGCCTGTGCTGGCTCTGTGGTGATAGTTCACTCTTCAAGGTCCGGGTAATCGCACACATTAAAGTCAGCCAGGCGTTTTTTCCACCTTGTCCTTTCCATTCAAATGTCTTTTTTTGTGTTACCACATTAAAGTCCCTGTGGTAATAGCAGTCGGCAATTTGGAGGCCTGATTTGTCAGGAAGCTTTGAGCAGGCTTGTATACATGCCGCACATACTTTGCTCCGAATGGCTGTCTTGATATTGGATGATGCAATGAAACAGTCACATCAGCATCATTTCACCAGAAAGTCTATTTTACAGATAATGGGGGCCGGGAGAACTGAACGAGTATGAGGAGAGGGAATGAGAGAGCGCTCTCTTCACTTGTGTCATCAAATCAGAAAAGAGGGGGTATAGGAGTGCTTTATGTGGTTTATGTCATGGAGTGCCATGCACTTAACTAGACCTCCAGTGAGGAAAGGCCCATGTTTATGCCTATTTCGTAGAAGCAGCTGAAATTCCAGTATTTACCATGGTTTTCCGATGGCAAATCAAGCGTTACCCATATAAAAAGATGCGCCTTAAGCCAAAAGGAGACATCGCCATGTAGTGCCTCAGAATGCAAAAATGCCAGTTATCAGCTGAGGCAGTAAAATTCTCTATTACTTAGATTATTCTCTATGCCCCTGGCAACTGCGTCATTAGAGAATGGGGAATGCTAAGGAAAGTGAGCAGAATGAAAAGAAGGAAATACAGTGAACTTCATCTGACCTTGACTAGTCTTTTGTCTGGAGCAGAAGTTTCCAGTCCATTTCCTTGCACTAATTACAGTATTTATCCTTGTTATACCCTTGTAATATATTGCAATATGTGGTCCAGCACCACATTAGGGACCTATTATTACAGGCACTTAAACACACCAAATACATTCACTGTTTGACTGCACACTTTTGCAATGTTTTTACTTACAAGATTTTGTAAGTAATTAGCAGAGGCTGCGTAAATACGGATTAATTATTAGCATCGTAATTTTCTGCTATGGTTTGTCTCTGTCTGATTTTTATTGTGCTGATTTGTCTCTGTCTGAAAAAGAGTCAGACCATACAATTTCTTACCGTGTGTGTTACCGTGTGTGTGTGTGTGTGTGTGTGTGTAGGTCGAGCTCTGATGAGGCTGACAGACAGAAAGTTGGAGAGGATGGGGATCATGCAGGAGAGTCAGAGACAGTACATCCTTCAACAAGTCCTGCAGCTCCGTGTCAGAGAGGAGGTCCGCACCCTGCAGCTTCTCACACAAGGTACACACACACACACAAACACACACACACACACACACACAAACAAACAAACAAACTGTTGCACAAAGTTAATAATGCTAATCAGTTCCAAACCATTTTATTCTCTTTAATCACAAAATATCCTGTGAATGACATTTGGAATGCATTGTCTTAACGTTACAGGGACCAATTGTCTGGTGTTTGTGGTGTTTGTGTTCTTTGGGAAGTATCGTGTTCACACTAGTTAAGTTGCCTTGTCAGTTCGTTTTTTTTTTCGAGCAACATGTTAGGCTGATTGAAGTGTGTTGTGTTGACATGCCTTGGGCTTTAAAGTGCTTCAGCTGTGTGAATACAGTGGACCTGTGTTGTGTAAGGTGTACGGAGGCCAGAGGCTGTTGTGTTACCTGAACCAAAACGAGGCCTAAATTGGCTGGCATGTTCACATTCTTTCACGTGTGGAGTAATCTGAGGGTTAGATGATATTCCCAACTTTTGTTTTTTTATGATTAGTGTCAGAAAAGAAAGTGAAAGCTATAACATGAAAAACATCATGATTATTAAGTACATTTTATGAAACAAATTATGTATCATAACATTTTGTTTTTCTGAGGTTTATCTAATTTATATCACTTTTCTGTGATATGTCGTTGATCATTTTTCAAATAACCTTGACTGTAACAAAAAAAGTCACTTACAGCATTTTGTTGTAATACTTATTTATGCATCACCTGGCCTGAATCACAATTATCATAAGTCCTGTCAGGGAAGAATAACACCAGCCTCTTGAGATCATTCTTGCCCATTTTAGTACACTCTTGCAGTAACTGGGTGCACATTTCTGCTTGGCTTGCTGTGTACCTGTTTCAGCATTTCGCCTGCTGCTCCACATTGAGAACTGAGATTGAGGTCCAGTGATTTTGCTGGTCAGTCAAAGTGTCCCAGTGATCCATTTGTTGAACTGGTCAGACACACGTGTGAACCTCGTTTGCACCCTCCTTTTGTGTTAGAGGGTGTGTTCAACTTGGACATGGAACACATGGAAAGTTAGTGGCTGATTTGGGCAATCTCAATAGAATGTCGTCATCTTCACTGGACAGAATTGTCTGTCATTAAGGCAAGGGGCACACAAAGAAATGATGTATGAAATTTGCATTTTTGTCCAGGAAGCTTATAGCGTCATCTTGTCTGGCTCTTTTCAGAGGTCGAGACCTCCAGACTTTCTTGGGAATCGCAAACCAGTTAAATTGACATATATGCAATGAGTTTGGCAGGGGGGTATATTATCCTCCTCCTCTCTGAGATGCAGGCTGCCTACTGAGACAGCATATTCGGCGCCTGCTTTGTGACAGGCATGAGAATGGACAGCACACACAGACAGAGAGGTCCTGATTCAGCACTAGTTGACAGCATGAAGAAGGGAAGTGCAGTAAGCTCAGGACAGCCTAGCTTTAGCCTCTGGCAGACAGTGGAGAGGATGGTGAAGGATGGTGAAGGCCTATTTGCTGCACACTGCTAGCTTTAACCTCTTTCCAGCTTGTCAGGGTTGGGAAAGTGGTCTGTTTGCCTAAAGTCATGATAACTTTACCTTCTGTCTAAACAAACCGAGGAAGTCTAGTGCATATTAGTGGCAGAAAAGAGCGGCCCTTCCCTTTTCTTGGTAGTGAAATCAGCCATTAAATATGGTTTTGGATAAGCACATTTTAGCATCTTTGAATGCAAACAATGGTAAGTCTGGGCACACTTTGTCACAGAAATGTCAGCTTTGTTAGACACAGGCTAAGTAAAACACATTAGCTTCCACGCTGATGCTTTTCCGGCGCTCCTGCAGCGTCACGCAGACGGACAGTAATTAACCTTTAAGGCTCATTGGGCCATGGAAGAAAAATAATTAGATCTTGGCTCCCCTGAATGCCAGCAGGATGATTGGAAAGTATTGGCTTTATCAGTTACAGTCAACCAAGTCGTAGCAGCCCCTTATTGTTCATAGCCTACGTAGCAGACCACTGGCCAGAAAGAACTGATTCACTGTTGTCTTTCACTTCCCTTTTTGTCATCATCAGAGCTGACTTAGCCTGAGGAGGTCATTGAGTTTGTGCAGCTGCCGGTGCACGCCAGGATGCGATCTTGTCTGGAGCATGACTCAGTACATGCCGCACTTCTAAGTGTAGCAAGCCTTTTACCGTTTTTGCGATGCTTTCGACGAAGCACATTAATCAGATTATTTGCGAACGTCTGAAGTGCTCCTCTCAGCAGCTTCGCCTCTTCACTAAGAGGGTTATGTTGGTGCCAGACTACCAATTCTTCAGCATGTGTTTGTGTGGACGCAGCTGAACTGAATCCCTTTTCAAGTTTGATTTTAACCTGATTTGAATGATATGTGTCCAGAAGGGCTACATTTCTTTCTCTGGTTAGTCAAGGTGACACTTGTGCTACGTCACGATGGATCACGTCTTAACAAGAGAACCAAACAACAAGCTGTCGACATTAATGACGCATGTGGTCATCAGAAGAGAAGCAGCAGATGGCTTGGAATGCATTTGTTCAATTGTTTATTAGGCTTGTGAAAACTCCTCTTTCTTAATCATTTTGACACGCACACACAGACACACACACTTCTCATTAGTGTTTTATAGAGTGGCTTCAAAATCTGTATCCATGACTACATCTAATAATCATCCACTTCAAGAGGATGAAGGCAACGTGCATCTAGACGATAAAAATAGATGTTCTTTGCATTCGTTTATTTAATGAATCGTGGCTCCAGACAGCTCAGGAAGTGCAGAATGACTAAAGCATAAACAAACAGGTTTCATAAACTGTTTATTCTTTCACTTTATTCCCCTCAAGTGAGTGCATTTTTTCTTCTTTTCCTTTTCATTTCCCCCCGTTTTTTTTTTCTCCTCTGTTTTTGTGCCTGCGTATCTTGGCCTTCCGCCGCCGGAGCCGTAGTCCACATTCGTTTGAATTTCGTATGTTAATTAACTTCTTACTTATATGCCGAGGAACCCGCTGAGGTCAAACCTCTGTAGTTCTCTTCCAGGTTTTCAGGTTGTCTGTCATTAATTACATGGGACAGCATTCCTCATAGCAGGCCATTAAAACTCATTAGTCAAACCCGTGGACGCTCACTGTGACCAGCAACCAATTGGCACTGATGGAAAAACCCTTTCATCTCCCCAACGTTTTTTTTAAAGGAGTGGGGCAAAAAACGTCTGTAGTTTTCACTGCTTTATGCTCATCATCATAAAACTTTCCACTTTTTAAAACACTTCACTCCCAGATGTGTAAAATGCCCAACAGGCGTATAGGGGTGCAGCAACTTGTTTAAAACAAAAAAAAACGTGTTATGAGGTTTTTGCAAGCTGTTTCTAGTCTGTTGAATGTCTTCAGGGTCTCTTTAGTGAAGCAGGGGGATTTTGGTGTAGTGGAGTATCTCTTTGTTATGGAGGGCTGGTGTTTGATGTGGTTGTAATCACTTTTGCAATATATTAGCAGTAGTCATAAATGTAAAAACATTTGTAGCGATGTTTTTACTAGACGTTGAGCAGGCAGTACGCATTCAAATCTGTACGTTGTCAAATATTCACTCTGACTGGTCAGAATGCCTACCGTTTTGGACAGCTGCCCAGTTATGATTTGTATAACCAATTTCAATGTAATTTCAAAGCTGAAAGCTAGACGGGAAGCCATTTAATGCTTGTGCGTCAACAGTAAAAAAGTATTTCAGAACCTCTGTAATAGTATTGTATCTTTGTCATAGTAATATCAGTCACATTTCTAATAAAGCTAAAGGATTGGTCATTATGAAGGTGCGTGCAGTGGGGTGGTGGAGCGCGCTCAGAGCTTCCTGCTCTGGGGGTCATGAAGGAAAGAAAAGCTGACTGGTGTCATTATCTGCCAGAGCCTCAGGATCCACACTGGGAAATTCTCGCTCTCCCCTCCAGAAGGTCATATTAATTTCTTTTTTTTTTTTTAATTGCCTTCCCTGGCAATCCCTAAAGAGACACTATCTCGTTCCTGTTTGGGAAGCTGTGATTAAGTCTTGCTGAAAAGGGGGGAAAAAGAGGATAGAAGAGAATAGTCTGTCATATAATGCCACCATAAATTCAAGCCACATAGCGATATTGCATATAATGAAGTCCTCTCCCATGCTTGTGACTCGGTTTTAATGGGAGCGCAATCTGGCCGCATTAGATGAGTTTGCACATTAGACAGACGCTGTGACTTGCGCTGAGGACCAGGACTCATTACAGAGGGAGTGAACCGCATAGTTCGGAAAGTTGGCATTTCACCGCCTGGACTAGTTACAAAAGTCTATGGTGACTGGTTCCTTGTTTTGATGCATGGCCCAGGTGTTGCCCAAAAAAATTAGTATCAGAGAGGATGAATGTTGTGAATTATATCAGTCTTTATTTGGTCTTTTTGAAAATTGCGAGGTTTTTTTTTATTGTAGTAACAATAATATATCTCTGTATGTACCCGCCACAAATAGATATGCTTAATAAGACAATAACTGTCAGATCCAGTGTTTTATCCGCTAACATAAGAGGCCCACCAGTATGTGCATTACCCCTTTAATATGATCTCCCAACAATCATTATAATTGTACAGCAGTATAACCAGCAGGTAAGCAATGAACATGAATTATGTCAAAAACTATGCCCTGTGCATATAGCAGAGAATATCTAGTTCACTCTCAGTGCATTGCAAAGGATAATGTACTGTAATGTACTCTCATGAACTTCTATATGTTGATTTTTCATTCTGAGGAATAATGGTCGTACGATATTATCATATTATATAATAATATGTATAATATTGTATGATCATTGTTCCTTACAATGCAAAAATGGTACATCTATGCATGGTAATGCACAATTACTGTTTATTTGGTGAATTTTGGGATATATTGGGAAAATTTAAGTATAAAGTGGTTGTTTAAATGTTTTTGTACACCAGTGCATAACTATAATAGCTCATAACTATGTACATTTTAATACATAATTATTGTTTATTTGCTGAGGTTCTTGGGGAGAAATGGTGTATGTGAGTGTGTTCATGTAGAGGATGTGTATTTATTTTCACATAAAAAATCAACAGATCATAAAGTCTGACTGGGGGTGTTTGACTGCCCTACAAGAGAGTACAGTATATGCATAAGACACAAATATTTTCACAGCAGACAAATTCACAGCATGCAGCGTATCATAGTTACAGTACAGCAGTGTAGCAGCAGAGGTTACAGTTGGGGGACCCCGTTCTGAGCACTGAAGATAATCATAGACTTGTGTTCATAAACTAGGTAAAAGGTAGGCGGAGGACACAACCAGAAGATTACAGGCTACGCTGAAACAGAAATCATAGGAACTAAAAACTAAGAACTAGACTATACTAACACAGAAAACACATCTCGGAATCACAGGGTGTAAACCAGCCACAAGACTAAACAAATCCAGGATACACACAGACCAATAAAACAAAGGTGCTGAGTGAAGCAGTGATGAGAGGGTGCCAGGGCGGAGCAGAGCCGGGACCAGGCTATCATCATGTTATATTATTGATCAGTAGTATGGAGAACTGCTGTAAGTCTAGAGAGCTCTACCACTGCCTTACATTTAGATGTGAGTATGATCAGAAATATCTGCTTACTGCCTCTACCACCCACCTGAGACCAAAATACCTCTGACATGAAGAGGTGAGAGCTCACCATTTCCTTCTCCACTTTAAGCTGCGTGTTCTTCACCAGCGATGCTGGACTAATCTTAGTTCTGCAGGTTTGTGCTTCCTCCCTCTCCGCAGCTTGCAGTGTGGCACACTGTGGGCGTAGGATGCCAAGGTCAAAAAGAGACCTATCTGAGCCTCATTCATCCAGAGACAAGCAAGGAAAGTGGGAACGGTCATGTGTGTGTGTGGGGATGGATGTAGGTGTGTGTGTATGGGTTTGTTTTTGTACATTTTCAGGACAAAAACGCTCTGACTGTAGGAAAACCATGGAAAGACAAAAATAACTTATTAAGGCAGGTCCAACTAAAGGTAAAGTCATTTTTTATAGAACTGTTTTGAAACACAAAGAGCAAGCATGTTATGAGTGCCGAGCATCTTGTCGTCATGTTTTAGTGTTTTTAAACTTAAGCAATTGCCTCCGGGATCAGTAAAGTTTATTATTATTATATAAAGGTAATGTAAATGAGTGTGTGTGTGACCCTTAATGTTTGTGTATGTGGGAGTGGAAGTACACTCATGTCTTTTGGGTGGGTGGGTTAGTTTGTTTGTGCGTGAGAGAGAGAGCGAGAGAGTGTGTGAGTGTGTGTGAGAGAGAGGGAGAGAAAGTGAGAGAGAGCGAGAGAAGAGCAACTCTCAAGGACAGTGGAAGCAAGAGCAGTGAGGCATGAGCAACATGTGCAGTCTCTTAATGAAGCTCCGTCTTTAAGCCTGCTGGAGAGGGGATAACAGTGAGATGGGATGGGTTTGCTCAAAGACAATGAGACACAAATGCGCGCGCACACACACTATTTACCCTGTCTGTCAAAAGTTGGAGACACCTTGTCTTAATTTAAAATTTTACTTGATTTTTTCATCTGTATGTTCATCAAAATGTCATCTTTTCATGGTACGATCTTTCTGTAGTGTCATTATACTAGTCACAATATTGTCACCAAGTGTTTACATGGTACTGTTTTCCTAATTAGTGTTTAATATATTATAGGAAAAAACCCAGATGCAGTCAATGAGCCAAGACATGTTAAGTGTCCAAATGTTGATTCTTTTGTTTAGAGCTGCAGCTGTGAGACTAACATTAGAGCTCTATATTTCTCTATATAGCCCACATTGTTTATGTAAAAATGCATCACTATCTGTTAGCCCACTTTAACCACATTTAGCCCTTTATCAGGCCATATATTTTTCATAGCAGACTATCACTTACTGTGAGATATAAAACTTGACAAAACCTCTCCCAGGAATTGGCTGTGGTTTGAGCTGGTTGAGAGAAATGTTGATTTATTTTATTCAGTTATTTTAGTTTTTTGGATGACTGTTGACTTGTGTTTGTTAGCAAAATTAGCCTCATAGCTCCAGTGCTAATACAAAGAATCAATATTTGTTTGCCACACATACACTACGAAACACAGTGTACTTAAAATATGCTTAGCCCTACTTTAATTTACACCTGAAAATACACCAAACCCCTTCATTTGAATTAAGTGGCCATTCATTTGTGAAACTGACCCATTAATTAGACCTTAAACTTAGATTTCAGGCATAAGTATGAAACCCCTTAATCTTAAATGTAAGATGTTCATTCAGGAGCTTTAGTTGGAAATAGGGAATGCCAAATTGGAAAGATTAAGTGGAAAATTCAGTAGTTTTACCCCTTAATCAGCATTGATCTCTGCACTTTTCCCCGTAATTTTCCTTTGTACCCTGTATGGGATGTTAAGGTCAAAATTAAGGAAATTTTAAGGGGTAAAGAAAGGCATTTAGGAAAATTGTGTACATTTTAATTTTTGACCAACTGTTCCATCCATCTATCCCATTATCTGATCTGCTTATCAAGTCCAGGGATGCAGGAACCTATCCCAGTGCTCCTAGGGTGAAAGGCAGGAGAATCACCCTGGACAGGTGGCCAGTCCATTACAAATCAGACATACGCACAAACAGATCCTTGCACACAGATGCCCTGGAAGCAATTTGGTGTCACATTTACATGATGACTTTGGGGGGAAACTGTTGGTCCTGGTGGAAACCCATGCAGACGTGGGAGTAAAATATTGTGAAAAGCTTAGCACCCTCCAACAACAAGGCAATGCTACTCTGCTTCAGAACTTTATTGTAACCCAACTCACCTTACTCTCGTCATTTGTCCAGAATGAAGTGTAAAGTAAAGTGTAAAGTGGCCATTTTTGTCACACAGTGTTTTTTTTTATTCACAGTGAACACTGTGAAATTCTTTCTCTGCCTTAATCCATTCACCCAAGTGAAACAGTGGGCACCCAGGAACACAGTGTGTGGGGACGGTACCTTGCTCAAGGGTTCCTCAGTGGTGCCATTCACAGTCATGGGATTCAAAAACCACAACCTTCTGGCAACTCCCTAACCATGAGACCACCAGCTGCCCCTAGCTATAAAATTCCTAGCTATAAAATTCCTTGCTATGTTCATATAGATATAATTTATTCAGTTTTCAGCTACTGTATACACTTCCTCCAGGGATTTTTTTTTCTCCAAATCATCCTAAAATAACTGAGTCAAATCAAACTTATTTGTGATGAAAATTGTGGTTTCATGTTGCACCACATAATTTCCTGAAGGGTCCTGACTAAAACAGTTATGAGGTCAAGAGTTTTATACTACTGGTACTAATATGTATTCAGTCAAGCCACAATGATAGCTCAGTAGAAGATAAACAGTACTGAGGAATGGGCTGGGCCTGGTTACAGTGGAAATGAGGCCGGCAGGTCGGTGAAAGTGAGCAGAGTGTCAGGTCAGCAAGAGTTCACAATGATGTGCCTGGAGGCTAGAGTTTCACAGCAAGGATCCTCGTTCATCAGCTTACACACAGAGAGGCAAAGTCCATTAAAAAGACATCGGCCCGGTTCCGCACTGTCTGCCCTCTGTCTCCAGTGTAAAACCACCAGGCTCTGGGACCACCCGACGCCAGGACACACAAATACACACACATCACATAGTACTCATACTCATACACTCACGTTGAGTTGGACCCTCTCGCACACACTCACACAGCCATGCACACTAAAGCAAATGCGCAGCCCATTGCCATGCATTCAGTTACCCAGCCCTGGGCCATGAACCTCACTAACAGAATCAATACTGTGGGCATTAAAGGAGGGCTGGGCAGTTCATATCACTCCTCCACTCCACTGAGGCTTGTTAATAAGATATTTGCAGCCTTTCTTCCTCTCTAGGTTGAGTCACTGAGTGGGCCTAGGCTCCACGAGGCTGTACTTTTTAAACTGATACTGATTTAGATGGTGCAATTTAGGGCCACACACATACAGACAGAGAGAAGCAGAGAGCACATAAGAGTATCTCAAAGATTGATAATGATGTAATGTACAGTGCAGTACGATTGGGGTGAGTTTATTTTAGCGATAGAGCTGATATTTATAGTAATGATGCAATATGGAAAAGGAAGGTGTTGCAAAAGGTTTTTAGGAAAAATGACCAGAAGTCTTCAACTCTGGACTTTAAATTCAATTTTTTGTCCTGGATTTTCTAATCAGTGGTAGTTAACTGAACTGCTAATGTTGTTGATGGGCCACCAGCAACTATAAAATGCAGGACCAGAAACTGTTTGAAGTCTGGAATTGATGATCTCTGCTGAAAATTAGTATATTTTGCTTCCCTAAAGAAATCCTTATTAGATGATTCTTTAAAGAGCCAGTTTTGTAAATGAGAGTTAAGGATTTTAAAAGAACTTTATATGATGGCTTTCCTTAGAACTAGACTTCCAAACAAAGTCTGGATCTACATTGTATATTTACCATGGGTTGATATAAAAAAAATCTCTTTCTTTTCTTTAAAGTTTAAAATTTAAACCTTATGTTAAATAACTAAAAACAAATCATCTAAAGCTTTTGAAGAATATGTCCAGGATGTTTTAAAAAGCTATTACTTTAAAAAGCAGCCTAATGGCTCACACACCTGTCCCTGTCCTTTATTGTCTGTTGTAGTGTAAATACTGCCTTATCAGATCACTGTTCCCTTCCATGGAATATGTCTCGTTCATTGTTTATTCCAAAAGGCACTTCAGCTGTGTATTTTCAGCCTGTTAGAGGAAGTCCTTTACGTCCAGCTGCTGAGGTCACTTGGCTTGAGTTCATAGTTCTCAAGCATCATTAAGTGTTCAGCTTTGGAACCAGTGGAGCCACTGACCTTGCCTGGGTCTCAGCTGTGCTGAAAAAACAAAACAAAACACAGTATCAAGCTACACACGAGCCGAGTGCAGCACCTGATGACCCTGTTGCGTCAAACAGGATGGTGCTTTGAGTTTGAGGCCTCTTAAACTCATTTTGTTTTTTCCAAGAAACTGCCCTATTACGATGCCTTTCCATCAAGGATTCATGCAGGTTTTCAACAAACGGGGCTAATTTATATCCTGCCTCTCGCTTCCACCAGCCTGATTGTGGCTTTTCATTGCACTGTTGTGTAAGGTCCTTCCTGCTGTGACAGCACACACACACACACAAGTGCATGTGTGTGGTCTCTTTTTCTATCACACACTACATTTTCCAGTTTGTATTGTGGGGGGGGGGGGGGGGGGGGGGGGGGGG
>JBBPDC010000141.1:10934787-10975544 GCA_037974485.1 Hemigrammopetersius urotaenia
TGTGTGGGTTTTCTTTTTTTGTCACACATTACGTTTTCCCGTTTGCCTTCTCCCCCCCCCCCCCCCTCTTCCTTTTCTCATTTTCTTCTTTTCTAAAGAAACCCCACAGCATTTTAAACACTAATCAACAATCCAACAATCCATCATTAGATGTAATCGGTGCTATTGCACATTTCATGTTTAATTGCCTGCCCAAATGTCCCTTTTTCCTGTCTCTGTGGGTGAACTAGATGAAAAATGATTATTGTGTACAGTTTTCCATTCGTGAAACGGCACGAGGCCGGACCCAAACACTTGTGAATGAACAGACAAGGGGTAACTTCCTTTGTGCTGCTGCGTTTTAATCTTTCCAGTCATTTTCTGCACCAAAGAGCGACTGTAATTATGGAAGATTGGACTTGATTAAGACAGACAGCTTTGTTATTGCCTGTGTACAGGCCATCAGACATAGAGATGATAGACCATTATAACTGACAGCAGGTCTACATAATCATGTTGAGTTCCCTGTGATTATAAGGTGTTCTCAAAGTCCAGTGACTGAGCCACGATCATAATAGTCAACAGAACTGAACCTTGTCCTCCAAAATGCTAGATTTACAGGGAAACATGAAACCATGTTTATTCCTGTTGGTCCATTGTTCATGGGGGTGGTAGTGGCCTAGTGCAGCATTTCAGCGCTTTGTCATTGCGCACCCATCCCCTTGACTTCACAGCCCCACCCGTTGTTTCAGCATTCTGGAATGTTCAGCGTTCCCTCCATAGACGTATATATGGGTATACTGTAAGTGGTACCCCGCTTAACAAACACCTCACAGAATGAACATTCTGCATAACAAATGCTACTGCAACCGCGTACGTGACTCGCAGAACAAACACGTTTCACACAACTAACTGCACGACACACGTGAAAAAGTTTTACATTAAAAAATGGCTGAATCTGGCCAGATGTGTCTCAAATGACAAAGAATCACGTTGTTTCTCCCCATTAGTGTCATCATTTTCCTGTTTTTTTGGTGTTTGGTGTTTTTGGTGTGTGTTTACTGTTGTTTTGTGTTTCGCATAACGAACTCCCCGCATAACGAACTCCCCGCATTACGAACTCCCCGCATTACGAACTCCCCGCATTACGAACGTTATTTTGATTCTTTTCTAAATTAAAACATTTCCAGTGCAAATTATATTATGAGCATAAAAAGAGAAAAAATAGAATCTTATACATTGTCTTAGTATTTGGCGTCTCTTTCTTGCTTTAATGGTCGTGCCTACCCAAGATGGTATGACTTCACAGGATTGTGTAGAATCCTTTGATGCATTAAACTCAACTAAGAGTTGTCTGTGAGGCGGGGGCGCAATTGCAAGGTTCCCTTTTGATGGGTTTTATTACAAAAACACAGACTACATGCAGAACACAAAAAGACACGAGGGCCTAAAACACAAAGCATACTTAGAACAGAGGACACAAGAGGGACAGGTTGCGTCAACATGGTGTGAGGGTTGACCAGCAGCTAAGACAGGAATCATGGAACTTAAATACATAAGAGACAGATGGAAACCAATCATTAAACACATTCGCACGAACTAAAACCCAGCACAGCTGACAGAATACAAATGCATTTCATAATAAAGTCTCTATTGCAAACCGAAACAACAGCCGCTGGCTCAGGGGGGCAGCTGGTAGCCTAGTGTTTAGGGCGTTTGCCCAGCAATCAGAAAGTTTTGGGATTGATTCCCATGGCCACTAGGTACCTCTGAGGTACCCTGAACAAGGTACCGTCCCCACACACTGCTCCCCGGGCACCGTGTTCCTGGCTGCCCCCTGCTTCACTTGGTGAATGGGTTAAATGCAGAGGTTGAATTTTGTGCTGTTCACACTGTGTGCTGTGGTGTGTTCACGTATGACAGAATCTTCACTTTCACTTGACATCGTCTCAATATAAACTATAATAAATATGACATTTTTGAGCAAAGGCCTTAATATGGTTAATGTCACATAATGTCACATTTTACATTTGAAAAATGACCTAGAAATAGTGCAGGATCTTTATTATTTCTTAATTTACTTGTTTCAAATGATTCTGTTTTTACAAGAATATATTGCAAAATTCCCTTGTTATCAATATGGTATATGGCTACGAGATTTTGATCTGACAGCAAAGACTCGCCACAGGATGCAGCTCAGTACAGCAGGATGATACAGCTTCAGTGGCCTCAGAGTGATTTAATGGCATTTTGGCTGAAACAGCCCTGCTGAAAGATGCCTTTAGCCACAGTAGGCACACTTGCCAATTTCTGCGATATGTCACATAGCCAATATTTTCTTGGCTTGTTTTAATCCTCTTTTGCTCGCACCTCGTTTCTGACTGTAGAAGTGGTTGTAATTGTTCCAGTGCTTGCATAATGGAGACAGCTAATGATGCCAAGATCTCATTGAGTTAAGTCTGGGTGGTAAAACTCAAAGGCACTGAACCTGAAGAGCTTATTCATCATGGAGAGTCTATTGGTTTCTAGTGGTTGATAGTGATCAGATAACAAATATTTACAGACAAAATATGCCCCAAAGGGTTTGATATGGATGAGTCGCCAAAGCTGTTTAATTCATACTGTATTGGTACGTGTGCCTTTATATGTGTGCGTGCATCAGGTTTGCCGCAGGCTTACTTTGCCCCCTATTAAAGATTTACAGTCTTCACCGAGATAGTTATTAAACCCCTGGGTCATCTTTAGGAAACTAACTTTCAGTTCGATTGTAACATTTGGGGGGAGATTAAAGCTAGTTCATTGAAAGGTCTTTTAGCTATTCCAGCTGATTGATCTTCCCTGAGCCTTTGATACCGCAAACCTAGAAGGTCTCCCAGGACCTGTGATATCCCCCAACCCTCCACCCTATGGTACACACACACACACACACAAGTGGGTTTGGTGTTCCTGGGGCACCAAGAAAAGTTATGTCTGGAGGCCCCAGTCAGTGATGTTTGACTTTAATGCAACATACAATATTTACCTTGTAGCACTTCCTACTTCAGTCAGAGCCAGAGCCTTGATGTTGGCTGTTTCTGACCACAGCGCTGGTCATAAGAAAGAATGTTGGTTTATTTAAGAAGGAAACAGTAACCGCAACAACAGGTGAAATATGGTTTAGAAAAGTGTGTATCTGATGATTACAAATGGTTGACCAGTGTTATTTCTCTGGTGTAGGGTAAAAAAATTAACTCAGTCAGTTTTCTTGTCTGCAGTAGAGAGCCCCCACACATCTGGGACTCGCATGGTGGCATTTGCATGGTGGGAAAAGACTGGCAATGCTCACAAACACACAGCTGGTAGCATAGTGGTTAGGGTGTTCGCCCTGCAATCAGGAAGTGCTAAGCACCTGAGCAAGGTCCCCACATACTGCTTCCCGGGCGTTGCCCGCTGCTTCACTTGGTGAATAAGTTAAATGCAGAGGAAGAATTTCTCGCTGTGTGCTGTGGTCTGTTCACGTATGACAGAATGGTCACTTTCACAAACACACACACCAGCATGTCATCCCTGCTCTTTACTTTGCCCTCTTCTGTAATTGCCCCTCCTAATTGTTCACATTAGTTATACACCTTTGTAGATAATCATCTGATATTGATGTGCTCATTACAGTATAAGCCTTTCTTATATAGTATAATCCTTTCTTATATAAGCCGTATTATCTTTCCAATAAAGATTATGATTTAGCCGTGTGTAATAATTTAGCCATGTAATGATTTAGACTGTGTGTAACCTGCAGTTACTGAGTTTAGCCCACAGGACAAGGTGTGTTGTTACTGTGTCTAACAGAGTGCATGTTTCATTTAGTGATAGGTTGGACAGTGATCATATATGAAATACATGTATAAAACCACATTAATGGTAGAAGTGAACGTGTCTAAGATATGCTCTGGGCCTGAGATGTCATCTGGAGAGGAAAAGATGAGGAGCAGAAGGAGTGGGGCAGCAGTCACCTGTTCCAAAATGGGCCAGACGGTTAAGCCCAGATGGTGCTGCTCTGTGGCCAATGGCATCCCAATAAGCCCCTGATTGATGGCTCGTTACCCAACCCCGTGGCACGGTCAGCAGATGACCCCTACGGCCTGGCCAGAGTCTATGTAGCTACTCCTTTTATTACATATGATGTGATTTGTTATCTCATTTGCAGGAGCTCGTTTGGGGCAGCCATGTTGGATGTGGTGCCGTGTGCTGCGGCGGTTGCTTTATGAGGCTAGTTAATCTCAGCAGTTGTTAAGCAGTCATGTTCCTGAAAGAGCAGCACGGCCATTTGTCTTTGAGACTGTGGAGGAGAACTACAGTGCCCTGATGAGCTGGGTCACGTGTTAGCCTGCCAGGAATGAATCAAGAGTTTGATTTTACCGTCAGTGTAGTGCTCTGCGCCACAGGCACGTTCTGGTGGGAAAATGGTTGTAAAATGAAATGATATGGCAGAGTACTGGGTTGTAATCAATGCACAGTATTATTTACAGTTATTCACAGAAGTGTGCATAGTGTTTGCCTGCAGAATCTTCAGTTCTCTTTGCGTATGCACTTCTGGAGCCCTTGTAGTAGTGGTGAGCAGAATGATTAAAATAGATCACATGTCTTAAAAAAATACAGTAGTTCCATATTTAAAAATATGTTTAAGTTCTTCTCACAGCATTGTTCTTAATCCAGTTAAACTAGCTGTCTTTGTAATGATGCACATAGTTGGCCAGTGTTGGCCACAAGTACTAACGATATCACAGTATGCTCAGAAAAGCATGTTGTGACATACTGTGATGTAGTTTATATTGATAAAAATACATATCTTCATACCCTGCTATGTTACATACTCATCCATACATTGGTAGGAGTCAGGGTTGGTTAAGTGTGTATAACAAAACTTATCTCACATCAGCACTTTACCCCAGTGCCATCAGACCATTTAACACACAGTAACTGTGGTCCTCTCTGTTGTACAATACGTCTGTTCTTCATACTATGTGTAATACTATAGCACACAACACTTACACTTTACACTGCACTGTCACTTTACTTTATTTTATACAACTCAACCCGTGACTGGTTACTGTTACTGTTGCTGCACTGTGTTGTCTTTCATGTCTTTCATGTCTTTTATGTCTTTATGTTCTATCTGTGAAGAGGGTGTTCAAGTAAGAATTTCATTGTACTCTGTACACATGACAATAAACTTCAACTTCAACTTCAACTATCCAGTATGTTCCACTAGTCCCACTCCAGCACACTAAAGTGACCCCTTTAGCACTTTCAGCATATCCAACTCCAGCATCTTTAATCTTGACCCCCACCAGAACCTCCAACCCAACCCCAACTGCACGTTCAACTTAACTCACTCCAGGACATTCAGCTGATCCCACTCCAGCATCTTCACCCCCTCCAGCACCTCCAACCCAGCACCAACTGCATTTTCAACTTACCCCCCACCAGTTCTTTCAACTTAACCCCCACCTGCTTCTCCAACTTATAATTCCCTCCACCATTTTCAGCTTATCCCACACCAGTACCTTCAGCGTAACTCTCACCAGTATTTTCAACTTAACTCCCACTAGCATCTTCAACTCAGCCACCACCAGCACTTTTAGTCTAACCCTCACCATCATCTCCAACCAAACCCTTAACTGCATTTTCAATGTAACCCCCATCTGCTTCTTCAACTTTTTATTAACATAATTTTCAGATTATCCCACACTAGCACATTCAGCTTAACTCTCACCAGCATCTGTATTTTAACCCACATCACCTTCAGTTTCACCCAAGGTGCTGGTAGGGGTTACGTTAAAGGTACAGGTGGGGGTAAATATTGTTAGGCATGTAAAACAAGCATTCTAGGTGCATGTTGTTATCTCTTTGTCTCATTATACAAATGCAATGAAACCTATATCACACGACTAACAGTGAAACGTCTCAGTAGTGGCATAACTCTGGCACACTGTGCCTCTGTCCCCTCTGTAATTACACTGAGGTAGGTGCTTAATACATCCTAAGACCAGAGACCCAGGAGCTCCTTTTGAGGTGTGAAATCCAGCTATTGTCCACTGACCACTTCATTTCAACGGCCGCTCAATTTTGTACAGCCTGCCATAATATGACTCCATCTGATCCATCACACATGGCTGGACGCCTTTATTACTGCCCTCATTTTATGCTTAATTATGGCTGCCGGTGGAGGGGGGCTCAGTTTATTTTACACCCTGGTCTGGACTGGCGGTAGCGGTGGGGTTTGCTGTCTGTCCCGTGGCCGTTTTTAATTAAGCCACATGATTAGGGAGGGGTGTCTTGGGCATTTCGGCATCCTGACAAATCAAATCTAACCGCACCTGTTCGCCTTGCCCACAGGCTCCCCCTCTCTGCAGGTCAGCACCGTGTCCTTTGGCCATTAAGCAACAAAGCAGCTCCACCAAATCAATTATAGAGCAAACACCAGCCGGCTGTATTTACTCCATGCTTGCACATAATTACACTGCTTGTGTATGTGTGTGTGTAGGAGATTTTAATTTGAAGTCTTCTTTACCCTCTAGTTTATGGTAATAGTGCCATTTATAGCAATTTGTTCCGCTTTGGGCGATGATTCATAACAAAGCAATCTGAATGTAAAGCGAATGTACAACTTGTCCTTCCCCCTGCCTCTGCAGCGCTGCTGCTGAGCACTTCAGCTGGGATCTTTTCACTCAGTCCCACTCTGACTCATCAAGTCTTGGCACTCCGAAAAAGGGATTTGGCATCTTGCCTTGTAAGACTAGGCTTCTTTCAATTTGACAGACCTCCTTCTTTGGACCACCTTGATGTGGGGAAATAACTTCTCAGGCTGGCCTGATCTCACAACAGGTATCATATCCAATAATTAACCCCTTCAGCTTCTAGAGCCTGTATGGGAACACACACCTCAATTCCTCATTCTCATGCTCTGCTCAACAGAGTAGGGGCGGAAAATTGAACCACTGCCAAGACAGCATATCACGTTAGGAGTTTTTCTAACTTTTCCATCATGCTGTAGCATTGCAGTAAACCAGATGTTGCTTTTTTTTTGGGAAGCATGGATGCCGAACAACTCATACTTTCTAACTTCTGTAACAAAACCCTTCACTTCGGTGGAAACAAGCCAGTGTACTGCGGCACATTTTCATTTGTTCAAAACACATAGCAGAGCAAATAAAGATTGATTCCTGTCCACATTACATTACATAAAATTTATTTGGCAGACACTTTTATCTGCAAGTGACAAAAAAAAATAACGTGCTTGCCGTGAAGCCTCTTATGCTAAAAGGAACTGGGTTACGCTGCCATCTGATAGCTGTCTCAGCATAGTGAAAAGCACACAAAAAGCCTCTGATAGAGCCTCTTCTTGCACACACACGGCCAATTTATGTCCTTAAATTTGAGGGTCTCTTCAGTTATTAATCTTAAAACTTACTGGTCAGTAACTTCTATTAATTAAACAACTACTAGTGAGAATAAAGGTTGTTTACTTATACCATTCTAACAGAGTGCATGTTTCATTTAATGACAGGTTGGAGAGTGATCATATATGAAATACATGTACAAAACCACATCAGTGGCATCGAAACGTATAAATATATAAAATTACAGTATGCATCCAGACAAGACCATCACTGCTATAACAATAATTCTATCACCATAGGGTCTTTTTACATTACTTCATTCTGTCATTGGTCTTATATCATGACTGCTACTGACTCCAATAAGTCATGGTTGTATTTTTTTTCAATGTCAAGATGTAAATGCAGCATCATCACTATATAGTTTCATTGTAGTTGTCATAGTAGCATGCAAAAAGCACTGAACCTTGCTGATCTTTGCAGCTTGTATGCTTTTCACTCTGCTGAGACTGTTATCAGATGGCAGCGTAACCCAGTTCCTCCTAGCGTAAACAGCGCTTCACGGAAAGTGAGATTATTTGCCATCACTTGGGCAGCAAGGGCAAAATCTCATTGCTGGTTGTGGCAGTCTGCTGTGTCTGGAGCCACATCACACAGATGGGCCTGATCACCTCTGCGCTGACGCACCCAGTCTGCCCCCCCCAACCCTGCCGCGCTCGCTCTCTGTAGTGCTGCAGCGATAAGGCCAGTCTAAAGCTGCTTCCAGACTTTGAGTGTGACCCTCCCTCACTCCACTCTGATCCCTGAGCTGATCCCTGCATGCCTGCTACTCTGATAAGATCCCTCTCTTTCTCTTCTTTTCTTTCTCTCTGTCTCTCTTACTTTATCTCTGATTCTGAAAAGTCCTGATATGTATGTACTTGTGTGTGTACTCATATGTATGCTACTTTTACATTCTCTGAGGAGTGCATACATGAACACTGCTGCTCAGAAATGTAGAGTAAATGGTCATATTCATTTTTGTATGCTTTTTGAATGTAATATTGAATGTAATCATATTCACCATATGATACATGTTATTCTTATATCTGTTACTCTATAAGCTACTCGTGATCATTCTAGACACATTTTTTTTTATGTTGCATACAGCCTCCTACTAATGTACAATTTGTGATTTAACACAGAGCTACCATGTTGGAGTAACATGGCATAATAGAATTATTTGGATTATTCCATATGTGGAGCGTTCACACCTCTACTTTTTATTCGTTTTGCATTGTGCCAATAGGAATATTAAGTGGATTTGTAAGAATCTCGTCTCATCCCATCAGATTGGCCTAGTTATGTATGTAGCCAGAGATCGCTGATAACTCTGATTGGGTGTCAGGGATAAAGGCGCTATCAGATTGGAAGACGTCATTGGCCAAATCTTAATGCGGTACGGTGCCGACAGGCGGCCCCTGCGGCGCTGGCTAAATGTCAGACAGATTTGTGGCTCGCTTTGTCTTAATTAGTCGTTCCATCACCGAATGCATGTTTATGTGGCTCGCTTCATTTTTCTGCGTTTAAGCACCGGGTATTCACAGTGGTCAACAATAGATGTGTCCCCAGCTAGACCGGCCTCAGAGCAGCTTATCTGTGCGGCGCTGAGCGCGAGGCCATTCGTCATCTTCAGCCTCTTATCTGCAGCAATCCTGAGCCTGCAGGCCCCGCACATCAGCTCATTTTTTGCATTGTATTCATTAGCCATAGGCACTGTCATCAGTGCTAAGCGAGCTTCCAGCAGCAGGAGATGCGATAGTGGGTCGAGAGAGTTTGCACACAGGGCTCGATTGAAGACAGGCTAAGTGTGAGATGGGCTGTGAGGTGAGTGAGGAGCCAAAACCACCTAGAGACCAGTAGCATCTGGAGGAATGATTTCTCTCTCTCTCTCTGTCTCTCTCTCTCTCTGTCTCTCTCTCTCTGTCTCTCTCTCTCTCTGTCTCTTGCATTCTCTATCAATTTATTTCTCTCTTTCACTCAACCTCTCTTTTTCTCTCTCTTGTTGATCTTCTCTCTCTCTCTCTCTCTCTCTCTCTCTTTCTTTCTCACTCTCTCTTTTATTCTTTCTTCTCTCCCTCTATCAACATTTCTCTGGAAGTTTGCTGGTACAATTTGGAAGTTGGGTTCTCTCATACTACATAATTGTCATGTGATAGATATGGTCAGCCAGACAAATTGTGAAATATACAACAACAGTGGTGCTCAAACTGGTCATCAGGGACCCCCAAACAGTCCACTTCCACCCAACTCACAGAGCTGGAGGAAAAATGTGGACCTGTCGAGGGTCCCTGAGGACTGGTTCAAGAAGGGCAACATTACAGGAAGCATTGGAGGGAACCAAAGAAAGCATTGTGGTTCATTTCATCAATTAACCATTTAACTCAAGGAGGAAAATGTTTTTAAAAGACTTTTTCCTGATTTCCTGAAGCTATTATTGCATTTGTATAAAGACAAAAAGTAATCACAAAATACTGTTTTGAGCAAATAAACAAATGCTGTATCATTTAAATGGAATTTTGCCACATACCAGTGTTCTTAAAATACATTCTTATAGCGTTTTTCTCTATGCTTTAGTAGGTATTTGCGTCTGCTCTTTTTAGAGAGTGTATTACACCCAGCTGTGCTGCTGGAGTTTTTGTGTATGCTTACTGTCCACTTTATTAGACACATCTATCGCACTGGTCCACCTTGTGGATCTGTTCCTTTACTGTTTGTGTTAGCCAGTCTCTAGTCCTTCATGAGCTGGATAGATATTTTTTGGGGCGGTGGACTATTCTCAGCCCAATAGGGAAACTGCGGTGCTTAAAGCTCCAACAGCACTGCAGCATGATCTTTGCACACACGAACATTCCACTACCGTGTCTGTGTTCGTTCTGTGCTAAGAATGATCCACCACCCAACAACTGCCCACAGGGTGTCCTGTAGGGGTCCTGACCCTTAATGTACAGGATGAAGGGGGATAACAAAGGATGCAGAGAAGTAGCCTGCAATCAGTAACTTCAAAGTGCACCCATAGAATATGAAGCTGAAAATAATTGTGAGTGTAGATACAAAGTGGGAACCTACTAAAGAGGCTCATCAGTGTACATACTGTGTAAGCTGTAATTGAATGAGCTATTAATTTCACAAGAGATTGCAAAAACTTTACTTTTGTCACTTTTTAAAATCAAGAAGTCCTCAGCATTCCAAAAATACGAATGTGTGCACACAGTTCACCCAGCAATAAAGGCAGCATGGTGTTTCTTTTGTACAGTGTTAGGAAACACAAATGCACATCAGGGTAGAAAACTACATACATACTTTTTACCATGCCTGACAGGGACATGCATGTGTTCCAAGTACTCTGGGGAAGACCTGAATGAGTTGCAGGGAACAAAGAGATGTTTGGCAAGACAGGATTAATTGAATAATACTTGATGATTTCTTCAATTATAGAGGCAAGCAGTAATTTTAGCCTTATTTGTATCACAAATCATACAACCACAGCATGAGACTGTGTTCCGACTGCGTTCCCACACGACTTTCTTTTATACTTCACCACTCAGTCCCTCTTAATCCCACTGACTAAAACAGGCCTGTGTTTAATAACACAGTGTGCTGGAGAAAGCCAGCGGCTGAGCAGGATTAACAGCCAGCAGGCTTCAGTCGGCTGGGACTGGGAAAGAGAGAGAGAGAGAGAGTGACTTTGACAGAGGAGGAAAAGATTCTTGCCTTTAAATGAATGGCATTCCACACCACACACACTGAAACATCCTCATTTTTTCATTACAGTGTGTTTGTGTATGTGCACACAAGGAGGAAATTACAGTAAATATTCAAAAACCCACTGGAAGTTTATTTTATCTAGTTCTCATGTGCTTTTGTTCTCACATAGTTATGTATTCCTGCCTCCCCCTGTTTGTTTCCTTCCGCGTTTTTTGGGGCTGCTGCTCAGGCACCTGCTCCTCATGCAGGCTTTTAAATGGATCACTGTATCAGAGTGCTCCAGCAGGCTGAGTGGATGAGTGTATGAGACACAAGCCCTCTCTCTCCTGGGTCTTCCTCCATTCTTTCTCCCAGAAAAGTGTGAAGACAGAGAGAGAGAGAGATAGACACAAAGAGAGAGAGAGAGAGAGACAGAGAGAGAGAGAGAGAACTGGAGGAGGCGAATGTGGACTCTGGGGAAATACAAAGCAATATCCCAACCAGCGGGTTCTGCCACACTGCCCCTCACAATTACAATATATCTGACAAAGATATTGAACCCAGATCCCCTGCCAGCTCGGCTGATGGGCCCTCCTGTCACTGGCTGGATCTCTGCAAAAAGAGCCTGCAGAAATTGCATTAACAGTGTCTTATTGAAAAAGAATGTCAAAAAACAGTCTGGAGGCATAACAATATAGTCTACTGCAGAACATGGATGGATCGCAGTGGAGAGAAAACGGCCAGCAAGTACCAGGACTAAGATGTTGGGGAAAATACAGCCATTTATGTGATACTCGAGTAAGTGCTCCAGAATAGGCATCTAAATGGCAGTTTATCTACAGTTTGGCACAGTGTTCGCGGAAGTCTCTTTGAATATGTGCTGTACATCATATTAACCCCGTTTTACCCACATCGGTAACATATCGATAGTGATATATTCACTTTGGCAACATTCCTGTTTACTTCTTAAATCAGCATGCAGGAAAACAACCATTCCTCCATTAGTGTCGGACGCATTGATAATATAATAATAACAATGTAAAAATCAAAGATGACTGTAGTGTTTACTAGATATGGTATTTTGTGTTTACATATTCAAAGAATTTTCTTTCCATATCCAAATAAACTCAACAACTTTGAGAAATCATGTTATTTAAGATTGAAAAAAAGCAGAACAAGACCATTTTGCTTCTGCATTTTAAGAAATAAAGTCGTGTATTTCTATTCATGCCAGTTTGTCATGTTTTCACGAGTTTTTGTGTTAATCTAATTAAGAGAATTACACACTCTTAAATTCTTGGCAGTAGATGTAATGCAAGTGAACCAGACCTCCCCAGAAGCTCTACTTTTCTTAATTAAAATTACATCTTTATCTTCGTGTTAAGCTACAAAAAAGCACTCCACACTGTTCATACCGTATGTTGCAAATTGTAACTCATGGTCTTCTCCACATGTCATGATTTCGCCCTTGTGTGCTACAGCAGTGCAGACTTCAGGCTTCTTTCTCATTAAACACACCTGGTTCAGCTCATCAGCTAGTTAGCAGAACCATCAGGGGTTGAAATCAGAGCATAACATGAGAGAGAACAGTGCTGTGGCCTGGGAGAACTAATTTGACATGTCTAGTCTGCTCCATATACCCAGTCTGTGTGCACTGATGTGTGTATGTGGCATATAGGTTCACTTATGAAGTTTCATGGTAAAGAAAATGGGCCTGTTTAGATACTATATTGCACTTATCAAATGTTTTTCTTTATTTTTTTATTCTACTTTTGCTTTTAATTCTTTTAAATTCTTCTTTTACTTAAACTATTGTAATGTTTTGCCCTAGCCTTGTCTGCGTCTTTGTTTGTTTGTCACGCGCTGTCCATGTTCTTTTGTTATCACTGTTATCCCTGAGCCCTCCGTAACCCTGCTCTATGTTTTCGGCTGTTCATTATTGGTAGTTCAACTCATCATCAGACACTCCTTGGCATGTATCTGTTTAAGGAACTCTGTGTTTTAGTCTTTTGTATGGCTTAACATCTTCTTGTTGTTTAATTCCTCGGATTCATTTGTGCTTCCTTTGTGTTTCATGGACACGTACCAAGCTTCGACCTCTTCATCATTACAGATGTGTACATTTTTAGTTTAAAGTAAAAAATAAACATGGTGTTTAAATTTGAAGATAAGATGAGATAATATAAACATTTATTAGTCCCACAAGTGAGAAATTGGCATTGCTACAGCAGAAAGTGGACAGAAACAAAAAACAATAAAAAAATATACAACAGTAGAAAACATACAAAAGTACACTATACCATGCAAATAGTACATAAATATGGATTAATGCATTGAAAATATATATACATATTGAGTATATGTATGTATATATGTTAAGAGTAAGAACACTGCAAAAGTCTTAGGCACCTGTGCAAATTCTTTTAAGTCATTTATATCAGCAGTGGGTTTCGTTCTGACAGCAAAAAAACAGCTGAATAAATGCAAACAGTAAAAAGTATCAATATTTCTTTTTTCTAAAAAGTAGTCAATATTTTGTGAGCTGGTTAGAAGAACACAGGTTTGGATCCAGGTTTCTGCTCAGTGCCTCCAGTCATTGGGTGAATGAATATAATTCCATAATCAACTCCTAATTTAATCTACTGAAGTAAAAAGAGCCAAACCAAGTATTTGATGGAGCTGCAGGTAAAACTGGGCTTCCATGAGGAAAGAGGTCTGGAAATGGTTAAGCCAACACTGCAACATATAAAACTACCATTTACTGTATTAATGTTGTTTGTATTTGTTGTAATGTAAGTGTTTTAACACTAACTTAACACTACTGGCCAATAGTAAACAGCTTTTAAGCAGAATTTTCTCAGGTGCCTAAGACTTTTTGCAGTCCAGACCGCCCTTACAATAGAGGGGATGGTAAACCCAAAGAACTAGACACGTAAACAGAATTAAAGTATATATTTGTCTTTTATACACATTTCACTCTTTCTATCATACCTCCTGCCTTTTTTTGTGATTAGGGTGATTAGGAGGAAGATGAGGGTAAAAAATGCCAAGAAGTGCTTTTCAATGGAATGTGACTTTATCAATAAATTGTTTTTTAATTATACAACTGTTCCACAATGTAATTATTTTGTGTCTGCTACAAATATAGCTGTATGTGAAGGATATCGGAAATTGGTTTACTGCTACATACAGGGATTTAGAATAACTTCATTAACATTAATTTCCCCTTTGCTGATGCCAAACACAGCTTGCGGGTAGAAATCACTGAGAGAGTTTTTTGGAACTGAACATTATTTGTACTGAGAGGAGATGCTCGTATAACTTTTTTCTAAAGGAATATGATTGTTATACAGTTTTGGCAAGGAAGGCAGCAGAGATGTTCAAAACTAGTGAAACTTGTGCAAGTTTTCTGGTTGTTTTGTGCGTATCCATGGCCCTTACACAAACAGAACAGAGGCCAAGGATCCTTGGCGCAGGTATGTATTGATACACAATCACAGATCCGTACTGCCGACAGGGATCAGTTTGAGCTTGTGCATGCTTATCTTACGTTTTTGCTCTGTTGATTTTTCCATAAGGCCATTGCCCTTTCAAACTTAAGGTCATTGATCTCAAAACTAATAACATAGAGCTGTTTCTCATTGTGGGATTTGTAGGCATCCATACACAGTAACCACTAATGCACTGTACATTCTGACAGCTTTCTGTCCCAGCATTATTGATAATAATGTATGCTACAGTAGCTCTTCTGTGCAATCAGTTCAGACAGGCTACCTTTTGCTCCCCACACGAATCAGTGAGCCCTGGGCACCCATGACCCTGACATCAGCTCACCAGTGCAGTGAGTCTTTATTCGAACCACATTTGGTAGGTTCTGATCACTGCATAATACATGCAGTGTTGAAGATGCTTTGACCCAGTCATCACGTCCTCACAATCTGCCCTTTTCAAAGTCATACAGATCCTCATACAATAATTGGACAAATGTATTGGGAAGCCTGACCATTACACCAGCAGGTACTTTAATGACATTGCATTCAAATACATAGACGATAATATGAAGTTGGTCCCCCTTTTGTAGCTATAACAGCACTTATTTCACACTTATTAAAAGGCTTTCCACAATATTTTGGAGTTTCTGTGGGAGTTTGTGCCCATTGATTCTATCGATAATTTATGAGGCTGGCGTGCAATCTCTGCTCCAGTTCCAGTTCCAAGGTGTTTGATGGGGTTGAGGTCAGGGTTCTGTGCGGACCACTCGTTCAACCTTTATGTACCCTTGCTTTGTGCACTGGGGTACAGTCATGCTCCTCCCCAAACTGAGTCTTCTCCAAACTGCTGAAACATTAAGATTAAGAGATACAACATAAAAATTATTTTTACCAGAGGAATTTAATCAATCTTGTATATTTTTACATCTCCTTTGATTTTTAAGCCGATCAGCTGATGCATCTGGCACCAAATGATGAAAAGAAACTGTCTGATTGAACAAGCCGTCTCAAATGTTGAGTTAGAACAGAGACTCATTTCAAAGTGTAATTTTTTTTTTCATGCTAAAGAAATATAAACAGAACATCTCTCAAAACAGGTACCTACCATTCTACTAGATGAATTAAGAGCAGTAAACTGTCTTGCAGAAAGATGCTAAATCAGTTGGCCAGGTGTATATTTCCTGTGTGTTGGAAAATCGGCATTCCTGCATACAGGCTTAGGCAGATCCTCTCCTCGCTGCGGCTTCCTTTCCGCACACATGGCTTGGCTGCAGAAACTAGAGCTCCTGCAGGGGAGTCTTTCTGAAGTGGTAAGGTTGCACAGATGGGTTATGGGTAGTATTAAGGTGTCTGCTCACTGTGCGATCCCAGAACTGATTTAGATTTGGAGCAGTGCATTGGATTTTTGAAAGTGTTCTCACTACTGACACCCCAACACACAGATAAGAAAATTCACCTGAAAGTGCCGCAATGGGGTCTACAGTGTTTACCCTTCAGTAAAGCCATAATGAAGTGAATGAAAGTCTTGAGGAGGCTGTACAGAGAGGTCTGTCCGAACAGCAGACCTAGTCAATGGACCTGGCCGCTTGAAAGCACCACTGGTGGCCGTAGTTGCCATTTTCCTGATGTCTCATCATAAATTTAGAGGTCAGAATGGCCCGAATGACTGCACCTCTCATAAAATTTTAAATAAGGAAAGCACGTTCAAACAGTTGTAGACTAAAATGAATGGACTGCAAGGCCGAATGCCCTGGTGAGGCTGCCAAACAACAATCATAAAAATGAAAATTCAAAAAATGGTTCTTGGCTTCGACGTACGGAACCACCATTATTAACATTTATATTATGTGAAAGTTCTTCACTCTCTCATATCTTATTTACGAAAATGGTTACATGAAGGCCTATTCATTGAAAGGTTCTTTAGGGGACCCAAAAGGTTTCTGTTGCATTGCTCCATAGAGCCTCTTTTGACGTCATTATCTAGGAGTGAATGCTCTGAGTATGGAATGCATATGTTGTAATGTGGAAATTTGTGTCTGTTTATGTGTTGGCAAGGTTCACACTACATTTTTTTTCCCAGAAAGGCAAGGTGCATTGCGCTATTTTTTTCTTTCTGCGTTTTTTGAAAACTATGTTTGCCTGTACGTCTACTTGTTGCTAAGCAACAATAAGTAACAGGCTAGTGATTAGCCATTTGCTTGCCAAATATAAATACATTTACAAAACAAAAAAAAACTTACCTGAAATCAGAAAATAACTTCACTAATAGATACAAGTTATTAGCAAAGGTCTTAGTGCAGAATAACTCAGCTACAGTATTAATATAAGTCAATGGAAGTCCTTACTAGTATAGTAATACTGAGCGTTATGTGTGTATTTACCTCTATGTGTCTGCATATATGCACTGTGGGCCGTTTTCATGCTTGAGCTTATGCAAATGAACCAGTTTCAAGGTGCACTACAATATAAACCTCTTTCAGACACTAGAATTTAGAGCTAAATTGTCCGTTCAGTCACTGGGCAATAAACGTGAACTGCCATGGAGATACGGCTCATCCACACCAGGGAGTCCGTGTTTGAAGGCTTGATGATAAGCAGTGATTTGGCAGATGGAGCGCCTATATCTCTCCCTTCTTCAAACACACAAAGCCAGAAGGTAAAGAGCCAAATGTTCCTGCTATCGCTGCAGCCGGAGCAGCGGTTAGACTGTGGGTGCAATTAAGGGTTCAGAGATTGTTTAGCTAGAACGTAGGCAAGGCATATGGCGCATTGTGCATACAAGAGGGTTACGTAGGAGAGTTTATGTGTTTACATGAGTGTTGAGTGTGAATTCATGCCTAGGAGTGTGTTTTGTGTGTGCAGTGGAGTGTGTTGCATGAGGCAGTCACATACGGAAGAGGGGGCTTAGATATGCAGAGCTTGTGTGTACTCCTCACTCACAAAGCTAATGTTTACGCTAGCTCCTTCCTCTCCTCCATCTGTGCTGATTGTTTGAGGTGGACTGGGGTGACTAATCACCTTTTGGCTTGGAGAGAGAGAATGTTAGAGTGAGTGAGTGAGAGAGATGGAGGGCAAACCAGAGCAGACCCCTTGATCCTTTTTTTGTTTGATGCAAAGGCAATTAAAAGGGTATCTATAGGAGTGTGACCAGCCCTGACAAAGCCTTAATTATGAATGTTTTACAGCAAGGAATGGAAAGCTCACCAGCGAATGAGAGTTAGATGCCCCTCTACACCAAGAGCCTGACATGAAGCCCTGTTAACCCCCATTAGCCTCATGCATCAGAGGGGTGATCTGCATACAAATATTAGTCTCGCTCTTCACAGTGTGTCATTTGTTAGCCGACAGTTGTGAGGTTGACTTACGCAAAACTGCTGTCACAAAAAAATGTAATATGCAAAGCAGCCCCGGACCGATCACAGTGAATTTGTTTTTAACAGTCCAGTCACAGATACTGATTAGTGTCCAAATAATACAGACTGATCTTTAACCAATTATGGTAGATCCACCAGTAGTGCTTTCAAGTACATTTCAAATAAAGACTGGGGTGATGAGAAAGGAATGGTTGATAAATGAGGACAAGATTATCAATAAATATCAACATGTTCACCATTTATTACATGTGGAGTTTAACAATGACATTATATCTTTATAGAGTATAGATGTAAATAGGATAGATGTTTTATGCCAGTGCAAAGGCAACAACACGTTTACACCAATTCACCAAGTTTTACAGAAGGAATCAAAACCACCCACGAAACCAAAGAACAGGTTTTGAACATTCACTTTAAAAAGAAATTCAGTTGTTCCAAATATCTGCATATTTCTGACAAAAACATGTAAACAAAGTAAATGAGAGTGTTTTGATATGAAATGGTTCATTGTTGAAAAACTCACTGGCACATTTTTCACAATGGTGGTGATATGGAGACATAAGACACAAAAATCGCCACTTGATTTCCAATCCAGTATTACTGGGCCTAGACATGTCTTGTAAGTTTTGTGTGTAAAGGTAGAAGGTTGCCTTTGGGGACTGTTGTGCCTTACAACTCGCTGCATGTACCTCTTTGTCATGAAGGAAAAAATACACACATCTATAAAGATGCTGATCTAAACTTTTAGAGGCATTAAATGCTTCAGACATCTGGTTCCTATCACTAGCACAGAGAACAATTCACTATAAGTTTGGCTAGAGTGGAGAATTTTACATCAAAACACTTTAAATGACGCTTCCGATATCTTAGTGATTAAATTGTGCAAAAACATGACAAATTTCAATCGTGTGGTTTTTTCATTTGATCAGTTCTTTCACCGCTGATACAGAGCCTTGAACTGTAGTGCAACACTGCTGCAGAGTTTCAGCTGGAAGTCAGATAAAAGAGAAATGGCATCCTTATATAGTCTTTCTTTCTCTTCATTATCCATTCACACTTCATACAATTGTTCATTGAGGTCATGTCTTATTGCTTCAGTCTTTTCAAATCAGTTTTTTAACAATAAATTGTTGTGATTCCAGCCCTAATTGTACTCACGGTTTGTATATCCCAGCACTAGTAATATGTCCTCATCGTGTAGCCCTTCCTCTTTCCCACTGAGCCGAGTGTCTTCACCCTGACCATGTTAAAAATGGTCTCAGTTCAGTACTAAAAGACACAAATACCTGCTGATAAAGTATGCTGAATGCCAAGACTCATATTGCTGTGCCAATCAAAATAGGGCTGTCAGAGCAGAGCATTTATTTAGAGAGCTGAAATATGCATTAGAATATAAATGCAGGCATCAGTATATGACCTTTAACAGCAGTAAAATATCAGCGCCTTGAGATGTTTGAAGCTGCAGAAGTGAAGAGGTGTACCCTGGCTCTCAAGAGGAGGGTGCTTAGTGCATCTCTCCAGCACAAACGTGAGAAGTTTTGTGTGGTGGCTTCCAGGCTAAAGCAGAGAGGTGAAAAGGATGGCCAGCGACAATTGCCTCTTGTCCTGTCTCTTTGCACCCCATGGGAAGTGTCATCAGGCCATTAGGGTGAACCTCTCCCAGCCAGCACCTTTTCCTTTCCCTCACTGTCGTTATTGGTTCTCAGCAGCATTTGCCATATTAACTAGGTGCTGGAGACATAGTGGAAACGTGAGTGTAGCGTTTCGGCTCCAAGGCCGTGTCATTTTCAGACTGTGTGTCACCCAATGAAATTCCATTCTGTTTGTGGGATAGCTTGCTGCATCATGCCTGCTAATGAGTGCACTCTCCTCTAAGGCTTAAAGGAATGGTTCACCAAAAATCGAATTACCCTGTGTTCCTCTTAGCTACAGGTCGAATGACTGCTTCTTAACCTTATTACAGTTGTAGCTTCACTGCAGAACTAAAGAACCAAGCAACTCACTGCAAACATGTCTGGGTAGGTCGGCTACCTTTGGAGTACAGACTAAGATTAACAGCAAAGAAACAGTGACAGGGGTCCAGATACAGATGCAAATCCAACAAACATTTTATATTCCTGACCAACAAAACCCAATAAAGCCACAAAAAATGAACACAGACAGAGAAAACCACAGTAAAAAGAAAATTATAAATGGACTATGATTCATGGACTATATTTTAATATAAAAACAAAGGTCCATTTTTGTGCTCTCTCCAGAGAGTTGTGCTCTCTCTACACCTGTTAGCTAGGTAGTTTGAACGGATTAAACAGCTGAGATCAAGCTTTAGGTTGGCTATTTGTAATTTCATTTTACTGTAGTGTTCCGTGACCATTTTTGGGAAATTATTCAGAAATGTTGGTCAGATATATAAAATCTTTCTGTCAGATTTGCCTTGGTACCTGGAGCTCTGTATTTCTGTACTTTTTTATCTAGGCAGGTGTTATTCAGTAAAGAGCAGGAGACTAAATGGTCAACCCACTGCATTTAAGCAAGTTAGTGCTGAAAAAATAATTAATAACAGCTAACCCAGGTATAAATATGTAGCAGAAATGAATGGTTTTTGTCAATGAAATTCCCAAAAAGGACTTCGATAAGGTTTAATAAAAGGAAGCTCACCACGAGACGTAATGAAAGTATAAAAGAATGATTTTTATTATCTTGCGGCAAGGGAACAAGTCTCAGAGCCAGAGTTGTTCTAAAAAACTAAGCGTGTGCTTTTCAATTTATCTAGCAGCAAGCAATGTGTATGCATAACATAGTTCTCGTTAGGTTAGTCAAAACAAAAGACTGTGTATCTTCTCCGTTCACTGACACTTCCAGCTGGATCAGAGATACAGAGAAGACAGTCCTTACAGGGAACATATAAGACAGAGAGGTTACAGGATTATAAAACTCAAAGGTTTCCTAATGATTTCATGTTTGCTTGAACTCACTAATATATAACTT
Organism: Hemigrammopetersius urotaenia; assembly: GCA_037974485.1. Lineage (NCBI taxonomy): Eukaryota > Metazoa > Chordata > Actinopteri > Characiformes > Alestidae > Hemigrammopetersius > Hemigrammopetersius urotaenia. The sequence continues at coordinate 10,955,722 of JBBPDC010000141.1, forward strand.
TATACAACTTTAATAACAATAATGATTTAATATGAAAGAAACTTTATTAAGGATAACATTTCTCCAACAGTTTTAAACTATCGTACCTGAATATGCGGTGATCTTTTCCCAGCTTTTTCTCCGAGTGCAGTGAACCCATTGACTTTTTCCTTTTACATTTCATTCACAATTGAAGTAAATTCCTGTAAACCTGTATGTATTAGGAAAAAAAGCGCACATGTGGAAAAGAAAGTGTGAGGCATAGAAAGAATGTTTGCGTGTGTGTATGCATATATTTGTGTCCCAAAAAAAACCATTACTCTTGTGGAAATTATATAGGCTGTGGGTTATACTCTACTTTTATCCCAAATGCTCTGTTCATTATGCACAGCAGAGTTAACTGAGGACATTTATTGAAGATACGACTTTCCCTGCCCCCCTGCTGTGGTAAGCAGCAGTCTCATAAACTATAAGATGGCTTAAATAAACTCAGACTGAGCAAAGAAAACTTATGAAACATCATGAAACCCCTAGGAATCACAGCCCCAAAGGAGTCGCATAAACAGTTCTGTTGATGCCCTTTGTGGGAATCAAAGGGAAAAGAATGTCTGCTGTGTTCAGAACCAGAGTCTGTCCTCTCTCTCTTGTCATCCTTCACTCAGGGTTTTCTCCAGGCCCTGCTCCTATCCTAGATTCCTGGGTAAAGCATGTTCACTGTTTACCCTCCGTAATGTGTGGCATGTGTACGTAAAACATGTTCGCCAGGAGCTGACACAAACAATGGCGTTTACCTTCATCTGTCGGCTGTAAACGTCAAGAACTGTTCTGCCCGCGGCAAGATCGCAACACTGCCGTCTGAAGCGTAGTTTGACTCAGTAACTGTGAATCCCTGAAGTGACGCTCTAATTGCAGGTTGTAAACAGAAACTGCTGGCTTTAGATGTTTTAGCATCAGGTCGGGGTGGTGAGGGAAGGGGGACTTACTCTTGCAACCTCAACCATCCAGCCCACGCCTTGATTAAGACATCCACTAGTGGCAGCCATTGCTGAGGCCTGACGGCACTCACACTCGGGATCTGCCAATACGTGAATGACGTGGCACTGTGTGTTGCACAACCAAGCTCCTGCTTTGTCAGCAGTTGTCCTGCTGCTCTGTTAATGAAGTAACCCACTCGTTTTTGTTCGCTTGTCTATGGGACGTTCTCTGTCTATGGGACGTATAAAGATGTTCACTACTGTCACCATTCGGAGGCAAGGAGGTACATTTATTCCTGACAACACTCTCTCTTGGAAACACCTTTCCTACCATGTATTTGCTCACTCTGCAGGCTGGACCTCAAGTTAATGCAGAGAATGGTCACATTTTTACACTTTTATACTTGCTTGTGCATACACAGCCTCTAGACAGGCATTATTTTCACATGCTCGTCGCCGTGCCTTTCATCTGTCTAAAGGATTAAGAGCTGTGTCCGTTTAGGGACAGGTCAGAGCCGAAACATCCCCTGCCACTCCTCACATGTTTTCTTTATTGACTTCTTCTGATTTATCACAGCAGAAATAAAAATGACAACAGATGAGGAGACCGCGTTACTGTTCACAAAGAGAAAATGGTAGAAACAGATGACAGACGTGGCTGCTAACAACACATCACACCATGCTATAGTGCCTACACTGGTTGTGTTGCATAATGAAAAGCAAATATAAGACCACTCACCAGGCTGTTATTAAAAGCTTAATTGTAATAAGGATGCAATTTAAGGTGGTAACAGTTTTATTGTCTATTCAGAAATGGTATTACATGAAGAGGTGTTTGACCATGACAAGGCCCTGATTATTATTTTGCTGGTCGGATTCTTTTTGAGCTTCTAGGAAATAAGCTCAAAAAGCCCTATTTTCTGCATGAAAGGAACAGAAATATTAAGCGCAATTTATCAAATGAGCATTTGTTAACAGATACAGACTCATTTTCCAATTCACTCCCGCTTTTTGGCATGTTTTCATTTCCTCTGTAAATGTCATTAAAATAAGTGGAAGTCTACATACGGCAGTGTGTTGCGAGCGTGTGATGCAGCGAGCCGTAAAACTCATTTTCTCCTCCCTTAATGAAGAATGAAATCCTGCCATTTTCCTCTGCACACATGTAGTGTCACAGGCCAACTTCACTTCACTTTGATGCGGTTGAGGAAGGGGAAAAAATGCACAGAGCTGTGGTGTAAACTGGATGAAATACACTCGCTCTGTATAGATCAAAATGCAGCACACATGCTCGCCGACACGTTCTCACGTGCACCCCCACGCACCAGCACACTGAAAACCCACTAACGCAATAATGACACTGATTTACTTTCCACTGTCAGGATTCGTGGATTGTTTTTCTAGGTTCTGCACCTAATAGGGTCTGTGTGGTGTGTAGTCCTGCTTTTTATGTCAGAAATGGTTTGAAGGGTGGTGTGCTAGCGCTATATCAGCATGCCTGATACACCAGCTCTGGTAGCCTACATCCTCTGGCATGCTACAGCGCCAGTTTCTGCATCCAGGAGGCCGGCATCCAATCTGGAAAGAACTGCAGCTTTTGAATGTGCTGAGAAGCGATCTAGCCTCAAAAAAGGTCTTGAGTCTTTGGAGGCTGGGGTCCAACTGATAATACAGGCTGATGTTGAGGTCCTGCGATTTATCTGCGTCTGCCAAAAGCCCACTAATAAAACACAGATGTTTATTGAATTGGTTTATATTGTAATGAACAGCTCTGACATGAGAGACTCTGCATATGTTTTTCTGCTGTTTGATGTGGTAGAAATGTGACAGCTCAGAATGAACAATCTTTCTTGACAATTTGTCTGTTCTGTATCAGATTTGGTCACGGGGTATATCGTTCTGGTAATATAGGTTATGCATGTATGTATGTATGCACATACACACACACATATTCTCCAGCACCACTCTTGATACTTGTTTAATTTTAGGATTTGGTTGAGGGTCTGAGTAGGGACCCAGGTTGAGATTAGGGTTAAGTTTAGGTGAGTTTGTGACTTATGGATGGAAGAAAAAATTATTTGCTACAGAGCTTGTAAAGTGTAGCAGTACCCAGAAGTTTTCCATGCTGTTTGTTCCCCACTGAGGTCAGTTTTCATCTTACATCTGAAGTCTGTTGACCCTGCATTGGATCGAGCTGTATAAACAAATCCCTCCCCACCCACATCCATTGGATCTGCTGCGATTGGTCGAGTTATGGGGTTGATTTTGATGCTGAGAATGAGTCTGCTTATTTTCTGCCTTTCTTCTTCTGGGATTCATTTTCGAAGAGTGATTAAGATTCACTGAATCATTTTGCCTTTGTGAGTTTTTTTTTCATCTTTTTCTTCCTCCTCTCCTAAAATAATTGCAGTGAGAAAAGAAAAATGTGGGCAAGTGGAAGGAGTGATTATTATAGGTGTTTAAAAGGAAGACTGAATTGTGACTGTGTTCTTCATTGAGCTCTCCCAAAGCTCCCGGGCGAAAAAGTTTTTAACTGCAACTGAACAAGGACAGTGCTTCTTCTCATTCTCCCTTTCTTCTCCTGCCTTTTCCTTCCTGCTTTCAATCATTGTTTAGACGTTTTGGGGGTTTGGAGTGACTCATTTTGTTCGTTCTCACCTTGTTCCTGTTGGCACAGTCAGATATGGTATTTTCCCCCAACACATCTTTAACAGAGGTGCATGCACTGTATGTTTGCAGAGCTTACAGCTTGCACTCTGATTGGACGTGGGCAGAAAGAGGCAGGGCTGAGCTAACAGGACAGATGTACCCTTCCATGATTCAGTAAGGAGTGGGTGTTTGATCAGGCGACACGTTTTACTGGAGCACAAAAATGAACGGTTGCCTGTTAGTCATCACTGAATGCGCAATCTTCTTCTCACTTTGTTTGGTTTCCCTTGTCTTTTTCCAATGACACGGCATGCACTACCTACGTACCTGTTCTACCGGTGTTGGCTCACTTTCATAACCGTCCTTATTGCATGAAGAGCGTTTAAAGAGTTTAACTCTTTAAAGAGGGCTCTTTGGCACAGCTCTCTGGATCCTGCTGCTTACTTAATCAGTTGGCAGGTTTGTTTCAACCGTTTCTTCACTGATGAGAGCCGACGAGGGGCCAACATGCCGGAGATGGAAGGAAGCTAGTCGTCATGGCGACATGCGCTCCCCAGAGTCTCTGTGCACTCTTGTTATTAATATTTATCATTTAGTTGCTTGGCAAACACCCTTTTCCTGATGCGACCTACATAGCTTACAGTCACTAATGCGAATCATAATGTACAGAGAATACGATGAAAGCTGATTCATGTCAGAGGGGCTTGCAGCACCAAGTTACCGCACACAGAGTTATCCCTTTGTTACCTTACTTCGGTCATCTTCAACTGCCTGTGCATCTTACATTCTTTGATAGTCTTATGCAAAAGTTTGGGCACACCTCATCATACTTCTCAAACATACTTCTTCTATTAAATGCACCAAGTTTTTGCTGATATTCATTCATTCATTTATTCATTTTTTGTAACCGCTCAATCCTTACTAGGGTTATCGGCACCCACACCCTATCCCTGAGCAAAAACAGAACAGGCCTGTGGAAAACATATGCCATATTTTCTGTTGTATTTTTTGTTTTATATTTTCATTAGAGCAAGGAAAGTTTATTTGTATAGCACATTATCATACACAGAGGTCATTCAATGTGCTTCACAGATAGAAAACATCTCAGAGATACATTTAGGGCCCAAATCAATGCATGATTTATTAGCAGTGAGCATCACTTTGAACCCAGTTCTGTATCTGACTGGAAGCCAATGTAATGACCTGAGGATTGGAGTACTGTACTCTCTTTTCTTGGTATTTATTAGAACTCTAGCAGCAGCATTTTGAATAAGCTGTTGCTGCCTGATGGGATGCCAAGAGCATTGCAGTAGTTGGTAATGGATGAATCTTCCTTTGACACAAAGCCCCTGACCTTAGCTAGGTTTTTGAGATGCCAGGATGCTGATTTAGTTACAGCTTCAATGTAATCACTGAAACTAAGATCCATGATTACACCCAGGTTTTGGCATGGGTTGTAGGCTTTATTGACCTAGATTCCAGTTGCAATCTTACTTCTTTGTTCCCAAAAAGAACATCTCTTTTTGTCTTTATTTAACTGAAAAACATTTTGCTCCATCCACCCATTTATATTTTCATAAACAAAAATAAAAAATGTGCACTTGAACTGGCAGAACAGTGCGTTCCTTGTAGATACTTTTCACAATAAAACATGTCCAGGGTTTGGTTCCACCTTTGCATACAACTACATACAAGGGCCTGATATGCAAAAGCCAAACCAAGCCCAGGGCCAATGACTGTAGTTGTCCAGTCATTGGTCATTTCTCTGGAATATTGTGTGACTGGAATAATACCTTACTCTTCGACTATTTTCCTTTTCTCCTTTTCTGTAACTTTAGTGCAGACCTCCTTTCCAGAACCTGGGTAATTAGGCCCAGACTTGCCCTGAGTAGAATTTCCTGCTTCTTGAAAAACAAACCAAAGGGGGGAGGCAGTTTCAAGGGGGAGCATGTTTGTAATCAGCCGAAATAAGTCAGCCCACATCCCAACACCCACACTCATGGAACAACTCTCCTCTCCCAGACTAATTGTTTGTTGAATTGATTTCTGATTTAATTACTTTAGTGTAGAATTCATTTCCCTGCGAAGCACTGGGGCATGTAGAGCTCTGTGGGGAAAAGGGCAGTGCAGCTTGAGAAAAGTTTGCTTTCGAGTCCAAAGCACTCAACCTGATTTCTTTTAATGCATTTAACTTGGCGCCGTTTTTGCGTCCACACCCAGTCTCCCAGGTCTTCCTCAAGCTCGATTAGTCATTAGAAATTCACCATCGCAGCTGCTATGGTACCGTGGAACTATGAGGATGATTAAAAGCAGTTGTTTACCATCATAAAGAACAGCTGATCACACAGCACACATTTATCTTCACCTTGCATATGATCATGACACAGTTTTTCATTCTTATGGGTTTTGTGTATAGTTCAGGTATAGCAGTATACTTTCATTATGGGTGCAGTTGCTGATTAAATCTGTTTTGAAGTTGTATCAAAGACTACCATTTTCAGGGGATAATTGAAAAGACTTCTGCAGTTTTACAGCACGGTCAAGAAAATGTCACCACCAATAAACGTATAAATTTCCTCCTGCTGTTAAACTTCATAGCGTTTTATTTTTTGTGCGTCTTTATTAGCCTCCACATTATGTACACCATCTGCACTTCCGTTTTATGCCACAGAATACAAAGTGTAGCATCCTCAATAAGTGCCTGTGTTTTGGTGGTGCCAGCAGAAAAAAAGAAAATGTAATATCTTTTTTTCACATATGAGCAATGTCAACTCACGAAGGAGAGTCATTATTCACCAATGAATCTCAAGGTTATGGAGATAAAACGCTGAGTCAAAACATTAGGATTCCATCCTGGACCCATTTCCTGGCCGACATGGATCATAGCCACTGAAAGTGTTGAGTTGTCACATTTTAGGGCCCTTTTGAGAGTTCTTCCCATCTGATGAAAGGCTAATGAGCTTCAGCACCTCGCCGATTAGCTCTGGCCAGCTTTCTCCACTCTGCTCCACGGGCCTTCTCCAACCTCGCAAGGAGGGCTGCTGGCTACACCCTTATCAATGTCTCCTGTAATTGCTGCTGACAAGTTCGAAGTTTTCCACTGACTCATTTCTGGGGAGCTGCGGACCTCATTCTTTTTCTTATCAAACTCCGTATTTATTTCTTTATTTCTAACCAGCTGCGGATGAGAACAACAGGGGGACAAACCTCAAGGGCAAGCTAGAATCTGTTTCACTAGAGGCTCTTCCCTCCAGAGGCTTTTCCTTCCCTCCAGATCCCTGCCAGGCTTTGATGATGTGGTGGTTTTAACGTAACATGATTAGAAAAAAGAAGTGGTGATAGTTGCAGTTGCATGTTTTTTGTGGGGGGGGGGGGGTTGTGGTTTGAGGTGGGGTGACAGGAGATATGTGATGCAGGGAGCGTTATCATGCCTTGGGCAGAGGAAGCCATTCTCAAGGAGCACAAAGCAGGCAGGCGTGCTTGGGCTAAATAAATTATCACGGGGGGCTATTTTTAAGCTGAAGTGTAAATGCAGTAATCCTCCGAGCAGGAGCTGAGAGCCTACACCCAGAACCACATTAGGGAATACAGCCCTCCCCTCATCTGTGCGCTCTCTCTTTCTCGCTCACTCGCTCTCCCTCTCTCGCTCTGTTTTTCCTCTTTCTCTTTTCGTCTCTGCATGCTCTTGTGTTCTATTTTTTAATAGCCTTTCCTTTTGAGGCCATATTGTAAAATTCCCTCTAGTGTTAAATGCATTCAGAGTTATAAATATTAGCACCCTAAGAGCACAAAACCAGTTAATTGCTTAACTATTATAAGATAAAAGATGATCTTTTATGCAACTTTTGAAGGCATTATAACTCTACAAGATATACTGCTAACAGCCATAATGTTCTTCCTCTTTTAGCAAAGTTTGCTGTTTTTGTATGTTCAATTTAGCTTCTAATTATGGTAGCTAATAGGGCTACAATGGAGTTTCGTTAATCATAGGTTGCAGGTTCAGTTGTGCAAAGTTAATGATGGGAGTGAAAGGGCTATTTTCAAGTGGGACCAGTTCCTTGGGTATTCATCAGTGTCAAGCCAAGCCTGGCTCCATGCACCGTTTACTCGGAGGCTTCAGCCAGCCCCGCGCCATTAGAAGGCCAGGTTCCTCCCTGTCAGAGTTAATTCCGACTTCTCTCGCCCCAAGCTCCCGGCATCGTGTTTTATTTATCTCTCTTTGTTTTGTTTGTGTTCACTAAGAAACAGGTGAGTCAGGCTGATTCACTACACCGCTGCAGTCACGCTGTCACACTCATTTTGTTTTCTCCCACTTGTGAACGAGTGCGAAGCTATACAACTCTCCAGTCACGTCTTCCATTGTAATTCTAATTTGTAATTTCTTAGTTTAATCTCAAAGTCCTCCCCTTCTGCCTCCCTTTTGCCTTTTGCTATCTGGTCCATTCTTCCCAGACATGCTTAGTTTAGGAGAGGATAAAGAAAGGGAATATGGAGACGTTGTAGGAAACAGCTGGGTCAGATCCACCTACCTTTTATGCTGGCTCACCTGCTGACTGTGTGAAGAGCTAATGAATAAATTACCTAAAGAGACAGCTCAACACTTTTAGTATGCTCTGGGTGTTACTCATTTATGAATTTAATCTATTCATTAATAGATACATACAGTCGGTTCATATTTATTAGCACCTGCAGCAAATGTACGTAAGTTACGTAAATGCTATGAGTAAAAGTGACTAATTATCGCAATAAAAATATTAGAACTCTTAAAGGGCTATACATGACTTTTTGTCCCTGGGGTATATATATATGAAGATATATGGAGACCAAATTCCCTTGTTCATTTATCAGCATTGAGAAGATTGAAGAATACACAAATGAAATGAGACAAACGTGTGATGGCTTTCATGAATGAGGTAGTTCTCCTGTTTTAACAGAATCTCCTGTTTAAAACAACCTGAGCGGTGGTGACATTTCCTGGAAGAGAATGTGTGTTTATTTTACCACACATGCAATGGGAGAATGGTTAAAGGGATTAAAAAATACCTTTAATTTTTCAAAAAATGTGAACTTACGTTTTATTGAGAAGACAAGTCTTTTCCTTCATTTTACACCTGTCATTCACTAAACACTACTGAAATCCTGAGTAGAGCCAGGTTCTGTGGTCTAATGAGACAAAAATTAATCTTGACTGCTCATGGTCTGTTTGACATAAAAAAAGATATGGTTAGGCAGAAAAGACCTTATCCACCCCAGAGAAAGCCGCCCAGCGCTCCTTTTTTCTTCAAACGGAGCTAAGCATACATGGCACCAGGGAGTAGCAAGAAATTTTAAATGAAAATCTGCCTGCATTTGCCACCAAAATAAAACTGGGTAGTGGTTGGATCTTCCAGCAGGTCAGTGGTCCAACACATACATTCAGGTCCCAACAAAAATGATTCATTGACCACAGAATCAAGCTGCTGACATGGCAGTCCATAAACCCCTTTGAAAACCTGATGTGAGTTGAAGGGGAGGATTCCAAAAAGGGGACCTAGGACTCCTTTTCAGCAACATCCCAAACAGGTCAGATATTATACACTGAAGAAAAATGCTGTCACTGTCCCTTCTACCTTAACATTTTCACTAAACTTCAAAAATGTTTATCAATCTAAAACAGATAACTTGTTAATATAATTAAGGTCAGTACTCAAAATATTAAGGAAGCAGGGACAAGTTAAAATAACACATTTTTACAGTGTTTCCAAAAACAGTTTTGCAAGAAAAGTAAGTATACATGCCACACATATTAACACACAGACCATGCAAATGGTCCAGTTACCCTCAACTCCTTTCTTTCATTTCTTTCTGTTTTAGGACAGCATATGAGCAAATTAGCTTGGAAGTCTACATGAGCATCTTCATAGCTCATCTCATCTAACTGTTAGAATTATAGCATCAGTCATTTTATTTCTGGTTATTTTGGACAATTTCCCAGTTATATTGGTCTATTTGTAATGAAGGTAGCGGGTCGAAAACACCATGATTTAAAAGAATTTAAAATGGAGATACAAGGTCTTGTCCATGCAGCAAGGACGTACTGATAAACCTTAGTTGTAGAACTGTATTACTTTTGAGAGGTTTGTATTACGATTTTCAGTGGAAGAATAGAATATAAAAACAGAATTACTTAGGGACTATATTATCTAATCTATTTATAAGAATCACCAGAAAATGCTAACGTTGACACTGCAGCTGTGAAAGAGTCTCTTTCCTTGCTAACAATATGTAATAGGTGTAATAAGATATATTCAGTTGAGTGGCTCTTCAAACCATGCATGGTCAAAAACTGAATGAATGAATTTATCTAACTCTGATTAAATAGAGAAAATGCTTTAGAAGTGTGTTAGCATGCTGCTGTAAGTGATTTATTCAACAGCTCTTCCTGCAGTCAGCAGGAGACCCGGCACATGAGGTATTCAGGGATGATGCTGTGCCTAAACCAGCTGTTGTCTGCCTCCTTTCTCCAGTCCCTCACCTCATGCTTTTTCTATACCTGGCACAGCCAGAGAGAGGAGGAGAGGGAGTGGGAGGGGTGGGGATGGGAGGGGAGCAAAGGAAGCAAACACGACAAATGGGAGTGTCAATGATGAGAGTCAGAACAAAGAGTAAGCGACTCCGTCTGCATAAATAGACCTATTTATTTAACCTCGGCGGGTTATGCTGATGAGCAGTTTTGTTTGAAAAACTTCCCTCTTTTGTTTGTTATCAGAAATCAGGGCAGAGGAGCGGAAGAAATAAAAGTGCCAAAGAACAGGACGACCTATTTAAGCTTAATACATACACTGGCAAACTGCAAGCAGCTATGCTCTTATGTGTGGTCGTCGGAATAACCAGCAGGGTTTTCTTCAAGCTAGCAAAGATTGAGGAGTGTCTTAAACCCCAACGTTGCACTGATGGCAGCTGGCGGCCTGGTGGTTAAGGAATTGCCCCAGTGGTAGGAAGGTAGTCACACACAGCACATAGTGTGAACAGCACAAAGTTCTTCCTCTGCATTTAACCCATTCACCAAGTGAAGCAACGCCCAGGGAGCAGTGTGTTGGGGGCGGTACCTTGCTTGGGGTGCTTAGTGGTCTTGGGGATCAAACCCATGACTTCCTGATCGCAGGGCGAATGCCCTAACCCAGGGGTGTGAAGGAGGGCCGTGGTCCAGGACATTTTGGTGATTTCCCTGCTCAGAAACACCTGGTTCACCTCGGCAGTTAATTGTCTGGTTTAGTGAATGTGTTTGAGGAGGAGAACCATCAAACTGTGCTGGACACAGGCTCTCTTGAACAGGAGTTTGACACCCCTGCTCTAACCTCTAGGCCACCAGCTACCCAGGACTGCTTGTGTCACCACTGAGGTCCCCTTGAGCAAATACCATCCGCCAGCTGCTCCCCTGACGCTGCATCACTGGCTGCTCACTGCTACACTTGGGTGAATGGGTTAAATGGAGAGAAGAATTTTGTGCTGTTCCCACTGTGTGCTGTGCTGTGGTGTGTTCAGGTATGACAAATGGACACTGTATAAATCTCATGTGGGTTCTGAAGGAGACCAGCTGCCGCGTTTTTGTGTGGATACAAGTTCACATCATTTGCCTTTTCTCCGACAATAAATTCATGAGCAACCCACTTCAGAGCACTGCTGTGGTGAATATATAACTGCACCTTGTCTTTTCTTCCAGACTCTTCCATCTAATTGCCTTGTCAAGCATATATAACATGCAGTAAGCCTCCCAAAAACCAGGGTGGTTTGTGGATTTTACCTCTTCGGCACACTTAATTTCTTCCAAGTTCAGTGCATGGCAATGACACGCCAACAGCTAGACATGCAAGGCCTCACTTCTGCTGCCATTTCAGATCGATTAAATTGAAGTAAATCAAACAAAAGAGTGCAGTGGCTATCCCTCCTCAGAGTTCTCGAGTATAGCCGCAGGTCATTTGCCAAAACAGAAGCCACAGTAGATAAGAGTCACCAAAAAACCTTGCAAGTTGTCCAATCAGCAAACTGTTCAGCCACTACAAAGGCAGAGCTGTCAGTCTTGATGGAGCTCAAAAGGCTTTGAGCTCTTTTCGGCAGAGAGAAGCTAGACGTGGAACAGTCAGGGGCTGAGCTAGAATTCAGTGGGAGAGGTACAAACTGATTATGAATGCATAGGTAGCCTCCAGCTCCTTCTCCAGAGCGTTCTCTCTCCAGGATCTCTCTCTCTCTCTCTCCCGCTCTGTCTCTCTCTCTTTGGGCCGCTCATCTGTAATTCGTTTGAATCCAATCTATCATTTCCACAGAGGCTGAGGGCGAACCAGTATGGTGCAGGAAGAGATAAAAAGATCTAACACTTTATCTTCGTCATCTTTTATTGCACTATACATTGCATCAAGAGAAGGTTACAATGATAAACATCCTTTGTTTGGAAAGGAAACAGAGCGCAGGCATGTAATGTGTAGCATATGAACTGCATGAATTCCTCCTGCGTTCCACAGAGAGTAAATCACATTGTTTGAGGATGGAGTCAGTGGGGTGAGGGAGATTGGAGTGTGTTCTCTGAGCTGTACTTACAGCGTTGTCATTCGTTTGGCTCTGTGGTGGTTAATCAATGAGAAGAGGACAGTTGGCTAAGACTGAGAGCTCTGCCTGGCTCACTGGATTTTTGAGAGGGATTTAAGGGGAAATTACTATCCTGTCCTTTGGTCTGAGACCAGTTGTTGTCTCATAATGTAACATTGTTTGTAAATCTTTAAAGGGGTTATATATTGAAAAACTTTTTTTTTTAGATTTATTTTAGTATGTAAATAATGTCTAATTCACTCCGCAGCCAGTGTTGTATTTATACATTTAAATAAAAATACGAAGCTAAAATACATCTTTTTTGTGATGTCACAAAAAACAGCAGTTTAGCCCTGCCCATTCACTCTGAGCTCATTAGGGGTTTTAGCCCAGACTGCCTTTTGATTGAGGGGGGGGCAGACTATCAGAGCATGCTTCAGTAACATATAAAAAGCACAGTAAAAATAAAAAGCCTTCTGTTTTATTGTAAGAGATGTATTGAAAAAAAAATGGAAACTGGTCATGGAGCAATGAATTATGACTGTTGGAATGATAAAACATGAAACAACACAAATATTATTCATGGACATCAGTGAAAAAAATACAGGAAAAAGTTTGGTAATGGGCCCTTTAAACTCTTATTGACCGTATGAGCAAGAATGGATTATTTTTGTTCTATTTAACAGCAGATTCCCCAAAAACTCTTCATTTACCACATTTAGGCCCTAGAGAAGTGTACTTAAAACACTTCACCCTACAATTGACATGACAAAGTGTGTGTGCGCGCCTCAGTGTGCACGTATGGTAGCTGTCATGTCGGCACACCTTCTGGCAAAGTAAGTGGAAATTCTTGACCTTGATTCCGAATCTCACAGAAAAAAACAGCCGCTTTATGGTTCAGCCCGCAAGCCTCCAGAGCCAGCCATTCATACTCCCTGCTCAACAACAGCGGCTGTGCATCTGCTTGAGATGGAGGGCCTGCGTTGTGTTGACAGCTTGTCAGGCTGCTCCATGATAATGAATTTCAAATTCTAGCCAGGAGGCAATGCATGTTCTTCAAGTGTATACACTCTAATAAGGTCCTCACTGAGATGGAGGTTTTGATTTGGTATGCTGGGTATGTATGGATTTATAATTCCAACCGCTTTAACTGAAATTTGTTGGATACAGATCGGAACGATAGCCTCAGCTGGCGTTTTCCTAAATGACTGAAGCACCTTCGCCGACTGCTGAGTGTCAGATATGTCTTGAGTTACTCATGTTGTGATGCCACACGTCACACATTGCATGTCAGGGCATGCCAGAGGCTTATGACTTTTGACGCTCTCTCTCCATCTCTCTCTCTCTCTCTCTCTCTCTCTCTCTCACTCACTCTCCTTCTCTCTATCTCACTCTCTTTCTCCTCTTCCTCCCCTCTCTCCCCTCTCTCTCTCTCTCTCTTTCTCTCTCTCTCTCACTCACTCTCTCACTCTCTTTCTCACCCCCACGCCCCCAGCCTCTCTCTCTCTTTCTGACAGGGCAGACGTGCTAGTGGGGTGCCAGTTCACTGACATTCAGATACTGTGGGACCTCCACAGTGGGCCTTTTCGAGCTAGAGCTGAAGCGTGTGTCTGTTGATTTCTGTTGTGACCACCATTTTAAGTTTGTGTTCTCGCTCTTCTTCTCTCCCCTGCTGTTGTTTCCTCTCACGCTATCTTTTTTTTTTTTTTATCTGGGTGACTTCTTCCTCTCGACATTTGTTGTTTAAATGTCTCGTCCTTTGCTTTCTGCTTCCCTGCCCATGTTCATTTTTACTTCTTCCATTTCCTCAAATTGTATTTGTTATTTTTCATTTAATTTCCCTCCTTCCATTCTATCTCCCTCAATCCCTCATGTCATTTCTCTCACACTCTTTCGCACTCGCTTTCTCCCCTCATTCCTCATATTCTCTACTCTATTTTTTGCCATTCCATCCTTCATCCTTCCTGATCTTTATTTCCTCTTGTTTTCTCTCCCTTCTTTTCTCTCATTCTCACGCTCACTCTCTCTCTCTCTCTCTCTCTCTCTCTCTCTCCTTCTCTGCAGCCTCTCTGGAGAGTTCTCCATAACCTGAGCATTCCTGGAGACCCACCAGCTGCCACACGACCCTCCGAGCATATCCTTAAATGTCAACAGCATATCCACCAGCCTCCTGGACCACATCGATTCTCCTGAACGCTCAAAAAGTCCCCCCTACGAAACCCGGGCTACCCTTATGTTTCACAACCCCTCATCTCCCCTTCTCTCCTTTTGTCTCCTGCACTCCCCCTAAGACCAGCCCTCAAGGCCTCTCTTCAGAGCTTTTCATTCTGCGGCAAAAATAACCTCTAGGACCTGGACCATGGATCTTCTGCCCTCCTGAACGGGACAGTATGAGAGACTAACTGCCGAAGTAGCCCACTCACTGTATGTAATCTCATCAGATGTAGCACCGTCCTCTTTCTGACAGTAACCTGTACAGAGCCATTAGCTATGCTCTGCAGACTAGAATGATACACCACACATGTTAGACCTCCTATTTAAACATTGGCTCCTCTCTTTTCCTTTTTTGTCATTTTCTTTTCCTTTTTCTATTTTTGTCTCTTTTTCTCCTTCTCTCACACTGTCTCCCGGTTTCTGTATCTTGCCCCCCCCCTCCCGTTTTGTCCTCTCAGTCTGTTGTCTCCTTCTGTCGTGTGAAGTGTCTGTTGTAGCCTTGCTTAATGAGTCATCTCTGTGTTCTGTTTCTGCGTGTCCCCGTGATCGCATTCCCTCAGTGTTCCTATTCTGCACTACAAAGTTCCTCTAGTCGCTAGTCTCTCCCTCATTGTGAACTGCACTGTGACTCTGACCAAGTGTCTTAAAGCGACAGACCACCTGCCCTGCCACAGGGGGCGCTACGGCCCTACCCCATCTGGAGTAGAACTCTCATACTGTTATCTCATGAACTGAATACAGTCTCTCTTGGAATTAGATTAGTAAGGAAGCACGAGGAGCTGATCTGAGAGCAGTGGAAACTCCCTTTGGAACTGCATCCATTGAAAAGCACTGGAGAACGTCCAGTAATTCTTCTCAGGAAGGAGTAGGAGACAACAGGAAAAGGGTGAATGATGCACTCCTCTGAAGATTAGGCCTCCCTCTTTGTGCCGACGGTAAAGAAAAGTAAAAAGAAACACATTACTTATGAAGTAACACTGCTGAAGTATTGTTATAAATGTGTAGAAAAGGAAGAAAAAGTCTTCGTCTGATAGAAAAACAGATGTGAGATGTCGAGGGGAGTCATGAATTTCTCTTTCGCTATCTTGTCTGAAGTGTCACTGTTGTTTGATTATGGCCATACACTGTTACCTTTGTTACTATGAAGCACATAGAACTGCTGGATCGAGTGGACTAATCTTGGCATTGCTTGCTCATCGTCAGCTTTGTCTTAATCCTCATAACAAATCCATGTGATCCAGTAGATGAAAAAAAAAAAAACAACTAACCACACCTTCACAACTGTAGCATGACATATCACTAGCCTTCCAGTGAAACTAGCCGACTAGCAAGATTAGGAATTGATCTAAAAGGACAGTTCCAGTTTGTGTCAAGGGCGGTAGCGGTATGTGAAATTAAAGGGTACATGAAGGGTGCGTGGTCAGTTCATGTTTTAAGATGAGAATCTGTAGCAAATTGATTGGTATCGATTACACGGGATCTTGAGTTAGCTAGCCCATGGTTTAAGTGCTGCAGTTGAGATTCACATGGGAAAAGACATGTTCCAATTAAACCAAGAGCTACCATTTCATGGCTGGATGCAGCTTTGGTGTCACTGCTACACAGGAGGACTCCGCGTCAATAGCTCTGTGATTATTGACGTGGTGTGTAGGGATATAGAGTGTGAGAGGCTTAGAATTGTCTGCTAGAGTGTCTTTGACCCCCATGTTTCAGGACCTTTTTTAGGTCTAGCCATATTTATTTACATATGACTAATTATTATTGTTAATTAATGTTGGCCTCTAATCCTTGTTAGTTGTAGAAACTAACAGGGCATTTAGAATTGACTGTAAACATACTGAAGTACTGAAGTGTCAAAAACACATTGCGTCTGCACTGAGAAAGCTACTTGAAGACTAGCCTTTTGGATCTGAAGTTTTTGGAACTATGGTACAAGTGCAAATCTTTCAAAAAACAGTTCTCGTTCACAGAGTTACTCACACCAAATTGTGTCTGTTCAGAGTTACCCTGAGGCATTTTCAGCAATTGTACAGTGACAAATTACTCTTCCATGCTGTTTGAAATTAGTGTTTTTTTATGTTGCGTGCCTATGGAAGGGGAACCATGCAAAAAAGGTAATTTGATGACCGCCAGGAAATTTGACAGTTAATGATCCATGATATTGCAAAATGTCAAACTGGGAATGATCGCAAAAGACTCCACACTTCAGGATGTTACATAAAACAGTGATGGAAACCCTTTTTGCCTTGAGTTGCTCATCCCGCAGGCGCACAGATGTTAAACCAGTTAAATACGACTGAGCCCAGGGATCATGGACACTTAGCTTGTTTTTAAATTTTGAACGATGACTGTCAGAGCCTAAGAGGAAACGATAAAGATTACATTAATAAGCTCTATACCTCTCGATGCTCATGTCTGTGTACCTCAATGTTCTTCTGCCTAGGGCCAAAAGCAGATTCTTTCTACAGATCTTTGAGCCCCAGGCCATAATTATTACAGCTCTTAGAGTATGGATGAAGTCTGTCCTGTTCACATAATGAAAGCATAGACTTCTACAAAACTGCTCACCTCTAGTGAGATGCTGTGTGACTGCAGGCCTGAAACTCTACTGAAGATGCCTGTGTACGTCATAGATTTCCGGCAGACAAAATCATCACTGTTCAATTAAATTCTACTGCTGGACCGGTCAAGAGTTTAGAATCAGTAATATATAATGATAAATACTTAATCATACATCGTTAATAATTCATAGTAGCTGCAATTTTATTGCACATACATGTATAAGTTATTCTAATGTGATGCAGATACTTTGCAACTTCTGTGGTTTTAAATAATTACTGAGACGCTAAAAGGGAGAAATGTAAGTAATGAATTAATTATTGGTGTCCAGAATACCAGAATAAAAGTGGTGATCAAATCCAGAGGGGAGATAATGTGATATGGTGCTAGACATTTTGTGAACCCTTCACAATTTTCTAAATAAATGTTACCTAAAAAGTGATCAGGTCAAGTAATACCAATAGATAAAGACTACTCAATAAAACATGTAACACAACCTATAATGTAATCCTCATCCATTCGTCGAACAAAGTGGTTGATCATGTTGGCAAAAGTATGTGAACCTTTCAGTAACTGGTCCCACCCTCTCGCCTGGACTTAATGTTCAAAAGACAACATTTCCCGGTCTAGCATTATCAGTCCATGTAACAATCCAGTAGTCTTCCAGCTTTTTCAAGTGGTCCTTAGGAAGCTTTAAAGCAGTGTTCTTCCTGGGGAGCAGTGGCTCGCTCCCTGATACATTCCATTTACATTACTACTGTTCATGAGTGCCTGATGGTGAAGTACTGAACATTCATCAATGCAAGAAGACCTGCACATCCTTGGATATGACCTTGAGGTTTCTCGTGATCTTCCTGAATACAATATGCCTTGCTCTTGAAATGATTTATGTTGGACAAGCATTCCTCGGGTGGGTTGCAGTAGTGTTGAATTTTCTCTGTTTGTTTACAGTCTGCCTGGTAGTGGATCGGTGAAATCCACTCTTCTTCAGAAACTGCTTTGTAACCTCTTCCAACTTGATGAGCTTCAACAACTGATTTTCTCAGATCTTCTGTAGTCTCCCATAGCCAGAATATTGCATGCACTCACTTTGCATGGTGAAGATCAGGCTTCGACCGTAAAGACTCAAGTTGATGTTTTATAAATGGAACAAGGGCACACATATTTACACCTGATAGTCAGGCATCCCCAAACTAAACTGATCTAATGATTCACATACTTTTGCCAAGAAAGATATTTATGGTTGGATCCAGGGGTGCCAGAAGCATTTGAAAAGTGTGGGGATATACACCCCCCCCACCGTCCCCGTTGCTATAATGTTTCTGGCGCCAATGGTTGGATCATGTTGTTAAAAAAACAAAAATGTATGTGGAAATTCAGAGAATTGTAAATGGGTTACACAACTCTAGCATCACTGTGAATTTTATAATTTGTCATGTAATAAATATTTGTTCATAACAGCTGCATTACGGTATATTATTGGAGGCTGGTTTATGATAATTGATGAAATAACCTGAAAATAGGAATATGCGTAGTGATTATGAACTTTTGAGCCTCCGTGTGCATTGGCACATCCACAGCTGATTAAGGAGTTATTTCAGACCTGGTGAATCTCCTGTTTGCTCCATCCAGGGGGTGTCTAGGCCTAGAGCAGTCCTCACAGAAGAACTGCACAGACATACACAGGTGCACAGATATGTGACATCCACACATGCACATGCATACAACCAGTGTGTACTTTTTTCCTACATAACCACACTTATGCTATGCTAATACATTTGTGCACACTCTCTCTTTCTCTCTGTCTTTTTCTCTTTCTCTCTCTCTCTCTGCCTGTCTCTCTCTCTCCCTCTCTTTCTTTCTCACTCTCTCTCTCTTTCTCTCTCTCTGCCTGTCTCTCTCTCTCCCTCTCTTTCTTTCTCACTCTCTCTCTCTTTCTCTCTCTCTCTCTCTCTCTCTCTCTCTCTCTCTCTCTCTCTCTCTCTCTCTCTCTCTCTCTCTTTCTCTCTCTCTCTCTCTCTCGTTCTTCTTTTCCTTTCTCCCCCAGACACACAAACACACATAACTCTATATAGACACAATTGCCCCACTTCTGGCCTTGTCTTCTGTCTCATTATCTTGCTGGCTGTAATACAGAAACATCACAATATGGGGTAAAAGGTGTCTTTTCTCGCGTGTGTGTGTGTGTGTGTGTGTGTGTGTGTGTGTGTGTGTGTGTGTGTGTGTGTGTGTAATAACCAGTAAAATGCATATTACATATTTTTATTTTTAATTAAATTTTCTTTTTGGTTAAGTTTAGGTTTAGCATTAGTTTTTAATACATAAAAAATTAAAACATAATTCAGTACTACACATACAACAGGTATTACTTGAGAAGTGCTAAAAAGTAGGTGGCTCCCCAAATAATGCAAATGGAACATATTGGTTTTCATGTATTAAACAATTTTCTTACAGAAGAAAGAAAAAACATTCCCAACTTTGAGTTACTGTAAAACGATTTTGTTACTGTGGATTATTTATACTGGTGCTTCTTATGTATAAAACAAAATTTTGTCCCAATAGAGAGACTTTTGACATTTGCATGTTACTCACATTGCACGTTGGTAAAAATACAGACACTCTTCTTTACAGACAAATAAATGGACAGTATGTTCACCATTTGAGTGACTTTGTTAGAAAGAAAACATCATATTTTTTATTAATCACTACTGACCCATAAAAAGGACCTAATACAATTATAATATGGGTCCACACATTACGGTTATATTAAAGGATAGTTCAGTTTTAGGATACACACACAACATAGGGCGTGTGTGTGTGTGTGTGTGTGTGTGTGTGTGTGTGTGTGTGTGTGTGTGTGTGTGTCTGTGTGTGTCTGTGTGTGTC
>JBBPDC010000141.1:10981177-10994161 GCA_037974485.1 Hemigrammopetersius urotaenia
CAGTTTGATTTCACAGACGTGTGATTGATTTGAAGTTACATTGTGTTGTTTAAGTGTTCCCTTTATTTTTTTGAGCAGTATATATCTCTATATATGCGTGTGTATATACTGGCCACCTTAACTTCACTCCCAGCATGAACAACACTGACTATACTCTAGTAAACATCACACGGCTAACATCTGAGAAACTTACCTCATAGTGATGCTGGTCATGTTTGAAGAAAAACCCTTGTAATGTTTGCTTCTGTCTTGCACCACCAGAAGAATGTGTCTTAATGGAGTACGTGTGAGAAGACCCAACACAAAGTGAGTCGTGATGCAACTTCAATTTGCGCACAGTCCATGTTATACTTTGTTTTTTGTTTTTTAGCCGTATGAGAAAACGTTCTCTCTTTAACTTTCACTTTATAATTTTGTCTTGAGATTGTTGGCAACTCTATGCCTTGGGGCTAAGACACACAGAGCCTCAAGGCTGGAGACCCTGAATCTTCAAATGTGAAGATCTTCACTCTAAAGCATATTTACAATCAAACAACACGTAACGGAATGTTGGAGAGAAAGAGAAAAGAGTCAGTAAGGAGCCTGCTGAAGTCCCTGCAGAGGAAGAAGAGGGTGTGTCCTGTTGAAAAAACCTGCATTTTGACAAATACTTTATTCGCTTTTATATACATATATGAAACACAATGTAATACAAACATATGTGTAAGTATGTAAGTGTAAGGATTAAGTGTAAAGTGGACATTTGTCCTGTGTGAACACACCACAGCACATGTATCATACAATTTGCATGTTAACTTTTTTTTTTACTAAGCGTAGTTTATTTGATTTAACTGATGTTTCAGTAATTAGAACATCAAATTTAGGCATATTGCTTGCCTATATTGAGGTTTTATAAGAAGTTTTTGTGCTTTACCTGTACTCGTACGTGCACCTGGCCGTCAGTGCAGTGCTGCCAGGTAACCTCACCCCTTTAGAAGTACCTTCAATCCGGTTTTACGACTTCTTTCCAAATACAGTCGCGCAGTTCTGGCAAAAGCTTTTCTTTGGAGATGATGCTGTGAGGAAAGACGTGATTCATTGTCTCCCACGTGTTTATCTGGGAAATGTACAAGCTTGTGTACGTGAAAATCAGGTGTCCTACTACAAAGATCTGATGTGTCATCACTGACCTCCCCACCCTCTCTCATCCTCGCTCTCTGTCTCGCTTTCTCTCTCCCTATCTCTCTCTCAGACATGTCTGTGCGTGTGTGAGTCCTCTGGCCTTGTGCCAGTCACAGCAGATGAAAGCAGCACGTGTTTTTTAAATCAGTGTGAAAGTAAACCCTCCTTTTTCTGTCTCCCATGCAATCACGTCTGATGCCTCTCACAATGTCAGGACAACTAAGCTCACATTATATATTAACCAGTTTGAGGTTGTGCCACTTGCACTTTTGCAGAAGCCTTTTCATAAAAAAACATCAACAACATTAAGAAGGCTGCAATAGAGTGCAGCGCAAGGGCCAACTAGAGGTTACAGGTCTCTGAAACTGCATCAGAAATGTTAGGATGATGTCAAATGCCTACCTGCCATACCTGTACCACACCACATATTCAGAATCGTGGCATTTTCACAGATAATAAATTTTTTATTTCTATGGTTAATTGTGACAGTGATGGTTTTGAAAATTCCTCCAATGAGAAATATTTCAATTCAATTACAGCATGATTGTCTTGTCACTAGCGCCACGGGGAGTCTTGTCCACTCTGGCAACCTCTGTACTGTAGTTGCGTCTGGAATTGTGTTTATATCTTCATTTGTCTACTGAAATTTAAAGATGGCCTTGGACATTTAATACCTGTCAGACTGAGGCCGACTCCATTCTAATGTGATATTTTTACAGGCAGGATGGATGTTTCTTCAACTTTCAAGTTTCTCTTGAGGCTTTTCGTCCCAATGGGACACTTATTAGCATATCTTATTGGAGCCGCTAACTTACAGAAGGGCCCTCCTCGCAACCCCAAGGCAACCACTTAACCTGTCTTTGCTTCGGCACTAATGAATCTTGAACATGCATACGACAATGATGCTATCTGTCAAAAACTGTGTGTCGGAGTCAGGGGTATTAATTAAATCCATTTGATGTGCCAGGAGAGAAAATGGCTTTCCACGTAGTTCCGGCCAGCCCTGCGCTGGCACAGTGTTTTCATCACAAAGCGGCCACTGTTTTGCATAAGTCTGCTGCTGTTATTTCCCAATCAGGCCCCACCACCACAAGCATCTTGCATCAATTTCAAACTCGTTTCTCATCTAAACCCTCTCGGATACCTTTCCATCCCGTGGGGCCTGTTTGGAATGGAAATGCCTCTGCTTTGTGTCTCGAAACAGGCCCGAGAGATTGATGATGCTGGGTTTGTATGTGTCACATTGTTAACGCTCCTGTCACCTTGTGATGGCTCGAACATGTGTGGGCTGGGCATGGTGCCTGATGAAGGGGGCAAGTGTGCGTGGGCGTGAGTGTATGTGTGTGTGTGAGGGGGGTCTAGAGGGTCTGGCAGGCCAGCTGGAAGCATTCTCAGCCCCAGGCGCAGGCCTACCCTTGGGACACAAGGCTTGGCGCGACACTGGGCTGCAGCAGCTGGGGGAAGGATGGCAGCATGGGCAGCTCTGCTGCATCACACTACATACCAAGAGATGAGCTCTGCAAAACAGCACTGAGAAAATCACAAGGAATGGCTGCAGTTATTTATAAGAAAGATTGTACAGGGCTGTGCAAAAGTCTCTTGTGCAAAACCCATTTATCTGAGCAGTAAGGGACTTTCTGCATTAGAATAAATGATAAACTAAAAAACATTAAACAATATCAAGCTGTGTTTTGTTTGTAGAAGTATTTGAAGTTTTGTGAGCGAGTTAGAAGAACACAGTTTCAGTCCCAAATTTCACCTTTGCATGAATTTGTGAAACTCCATCAGCAGCTCCTGGTTTAATCTAATGATGTGTCAATTAAGCCGAATCTGGTATTTGAGGTATTTGATTAGAACTACAATGTAATACTGGGCTTCTGTGAGGAGGGTCGGGGAATAAAATTTGTATGTACTGTTTACTACAATGTAAAATTATTTGTATCCGTTTTATTATTAGCGTTTGAAAACATGTACTGCTCAGCTAAACAGGTTTTGAATATAATTTTCTAAGGTGTCTAAAGTGAACGATACTGTACCTGATGGGTAATGTCACCTCATGTTCCTATTCAGTGTTTTAACCCCTTAGAGCTTCTGTTTTTCATACCTAGTAAGTACATAAGTTATTAATCTTCTTTTTATCAGTTCTTCTCCATTTCCCCTTCTATTTTTCAATTGGTTAAGATTCTTCTTTGTTTTTAGATTGCTATTTCATTCTTTTTGTTCTTTATTTTAGTGTATATAACCCTGCATTCCCCAAAAAGTAACTTTAAAGGACGAGAGCAGAATGTCCCCAACTATCAGTGTAAGTCAAAACCATATGTCTTGGTCCTTTTATCATCCAAATTTCACAACAAACAACAAACCAAAAATGGGGATGCAGGGTTTTGTTCTGACATGCATTATCCAAATAAATAACTGCCGTTTTAGGGATTAATCTAGAGCTGGTAGATTAATCCCTAATTTTGGTTTAGCAGTGGAGCTGCTAAACCAAAAGAATAGAATGGAATGATCACAAAAAGTGAATTAGAAAGTATAATGCTGATTTTATAAGTCAGCCATCCTCTTCTAGTTGCAAACATGACATTTTCAGGTGACAAAAATAAAACATAAAATGTTCTATGACTTTTTACAGGCTACATTTTATGTTTTAATTAACCCAGTATGTGAAATGCAGATGTTTGAAAACAAATCTGAATGTGAGGGAACACTGAGAAGAATAAAACTTTTCCTTGCTCACAAACATACACTTTCAAAGTGTTGCTATCAGTTGCTATAGAATCAATACACTATGTGTCTATGTGCAGATTCTTAAAACTTTTTAAAAGCTTTGCACACACACATCACGTTACAAATAGCATCTTATTAACAGTTCTTTTATGACGTTGTCCAGTCCGGTTCGGGACGTGGTGGCTGTAGTTCTTACTCCAGTCAAGCAGAAGATTGTTTCCACTGAGTCTTCTTTGAGTCTTCAAATGGCTGATTAGTTAAATGAGGTTTGCCTGATTCCTTAAGCACCTTTATTTTAAGAGTGCACTTCAGTAGCAGTAAAAGTAGGACAGTAAAATGACATTACCTTTACAATTGTAACTATATCCACGCAGTACATCAGTACGGCCTTCCTCAAACCCTAAACATGCCTGTAAAGTTAGATCTTACTGTTTGCCCTACAGTGATGAAACAGACTTCCCCTTTGAACTCAGTTGCTACAACACTCTCCTCTCCAGGCAATGCCACAGCTTATTGCTCTCCCCCACACTTCATATCTTAATCACTGTGTCATTTCTCTTCGGTTGTCTGCACTTAACCTCTGCTCTTGTACTTAAAATTCTCTTTAGCGATTAAACTTTTATACTAGATCAGGCTCTGGTACAACTCCTGTCTCTTAAGTTAGTGATTCTCAGTCTAGAGGCTGTTTCCCCTTTGAGTCAGGGGTCCCCTTTGAGACAATGGTCTTAAAGGGGAAACATCCTCTTAGGGGGCTACTAAGGGGGCTGTGGAAGGAATTGTGAAGTTGCATGTCTGCTCTATTTTTCTGCTTTCTGTCTATCAATGTGGTATCTGTTAGATGGTAAACATGACTGAAATTTCAAATTCATAGCAGCCAATCAGAGGTCATTTTCATCCACTGCCCACATAACAAGTTAGCATTATGTCCCTTGAGGTCAGCAATAGATGTGGACAAGTGTCTAGTGAGTGGGTGGGGTGGGGGGTCAGAGTAGGAGGAGCACAGATTCTTGCAGTATCTCCAGGTTACTGAATGTAAACGTAAATCTATCCAGTTGGAGAAAAGCAAACACTAAAGGTACATAGTATGAGTTATGAGCGACAGTAAAGCAGTATAGCTGCTGTGCCAGACAGAACAGAAACATAAAAAAGGACCTAAATGTGAATGACTGGTAAATCCATTCATTTCTTTATATAGGCCTATTCCTGTAAAGCATTATTAATTAGTACATTAATTTAAAAAAACATGAATCCGTAAGTAAATTCAACTAATTATATTTATCTGTATTAAAGGGCACTTCTTATACATTTGTATGCCTCTGAATGAGTTGGAGCTGAATGTACTGAAGGACAAAGAGTAAAACATTTATTTCCAGATGGACCGGAGCTGCAGTGTATGGGATTGAATTTAAATCTATAAGTTACTGTACATACTGTCCTCCAGCAGCTCCCAGCTCTCCCTCGGAGGCTTGTGAAATTACAGAACAGCTGAGTCTTCCAGGCTCAGAGCAAACTCGCAGTGGACTCACTAACCTTCATTTCTGTCAGCTCCTTCCCGAGGCCCTGCCTTACCTTTCACTCCACTATTCCCGCTGGGCTAGTGGAGGAGGAAAAAAAAAACACAAGACATTCCACGTTTTATTCTCATCAGCCTTGCAGTTCGTAACAGAGGGAGTTGAATGTCCAATTGTGATGCCGCTCAAAGTGAGAAAATGAGACCAGAACTAGAGTCATTTCCTCCTTTCTCAAAGGAGCCTGCTTTCCTCTGCATGCGAGGACTATCAGTATATTTGCACACAACCACTCACTGACCTGAGCCTCTCCAGCCAAAGGATGTGGGTAGAGGAGAAAAACATCCTCAAGGAATAGCATTAAACATTCTTTAAATGGAATTATGGCTCCAGTACAAGTGAAGGTAGCAACCAAAACAGCTTAAGCAAAAGTATAAAAAAGTCCAGCAAACATCAAGTGCTAAGTTCTTTTCAGCACTGTGGCTTCTTATTACGTTTGCCACCTATCAGAATAGGCTCTAAAGTCTGCTGGTATTCTTCTCTTCTGAGATCTTTTTGGTCACAAAGCAATAATTTAAATTGGCCTGAGCAAAAGTAAGACCTCTTTCCTCATAAATATGCAAAAGTGAAGGTATTCTCATTAACTCAGAAAATATAAATCTATTCAAACTTGGCTTCATTTCATGCAATAGAGCAAATGTAACATAGTATGTGCATTTCGGGCTGTCTCAGTAGGTTAGTAAGGGAACGTGGACGCAGACAGTGGCAATATTTCTTAAGGATGAAAAGCTGCTGCCTCTTTTCGGCTCATCCTCAGGCAGCAGTTCTCTTTATTTACATCCCGTCTGTCTGTTCGATGCCGGCCTGGACTTGACTTAGATAAATCATGCAGTGTGTGTGTGTGTGTGTGTGTGTGTGTGTGTGTGTGCAGTATGCCTTCCCAGACTGCAGTATTTACACAGAGAGAAGCCAAAAGTTCACATTTAGATATCCTTGCTTTCTCCAGGGCATGAGGCGTACCTGCAGTGTGTGATTTACGAGGCTCGGTGGACACAGCTGGAGGTGTGGGTGCTCGTCTGCTAATGCAATGTGTGGGTGTGTGTGCGTGTGTGTGTGGGTGTGTGTGTGCGTGTGTGTGTGTGGGAGGGAGGGAGACTGGTATCCAGCTTCTTGCCTGTGGCTCCACAGTCCAGATCATTCTTTTACAGCTGTCCCCTTACTCACGCAAGACACTTGGCATGAAATCTCTGCATTTTACACACACACAGCATTTTCACTGGGCGCTTTTGTGTTTCCATAAGTATCTATATTCAGTTTAGTGTCTGTATTCAGTTTATAGTCAGGTAATCAAATTCGTGTCTCTTACACAAAGCAGCGAAGAAGATTTCGTGATTTAACCAGAAAAATATCAATCTGGCTTTTTTATGGTTTATACTATTTGAACTTTATTATGACAATGAACTTTCGGTTAGATAGATAGATAGACAGACAGACAGACAGACAGACAGACAGACAGACAGACAGACAGACAGACAGACAGACAGACAGACAGACAGACAGATGGATTACAGGTGGTTTGAAGAGTGCTACACACTTTGCAATGTATCTGCTAGCAGGCCTGATATTATAACTCTTGATGAAGAACATAAAAATTGGTTGCCTTTAATTATTTTTCTTTAATAGTGGAAGCCTACCTTATCCTCATTTTATAAATACTAGCCAGATCCATACCGGCAGTCAGCATGGCTACTAATGTATTCTCATTATTTTTACTCTATAAAGTTTAAAAATTCTTTGAATTAAAAAAAAATGAGTAAGAGAACGAACAAAATATTGTTCCATATCCTTAATTAACGGGACGTCACCAGATTTATTCATAAAACTGCCTGTCCTGTAACTATTGCTGACCCAGGTGCTTGTTTATGCATGAATGGATAACTAATGGCGCTGACAAAACTCAATCTCTTTTATTATTTAGTCCAATTTGTGGGCCTAAATAAAGAATTCAAATGTGTGTGTTCTTGAGATCGTTAAAAGTTACACCCTTACTGTTAGTGAAGACAATTAGGCTGCCGAGGGCTCCTATATTCTTTATGGTTTGTTTTCACTTAGTGCTTTTGGCATCTGATGGGGAATTATGTAAGACTAATGGCTTTCACAAAGGGCCTTTGGTGTGTATTGCAATGCATTAATGCAAGCAGAAGATCATCCTGTCAGTTTGCCCATAAACCAGTGAGTCCTAGAGGGGCCTTCCTTTATTCCAGCGCGCAGGCAGACAGAGCCGGTGTTTTTGACAGGAGTTTGCCGGAAACAAAGAAGTGACGAAATGCCACGGAGGAGGTTGATTTAGTTGACAGCTCCTGAGTTTAAATTTGTCGTAAAATCTATAATTTGCCTCAATAATGCATGCCTGATGAAAGGCTCTGTGGCGTACCACATAGAATAGTAAATGTTTCTGTAATCTGCGTGATCTGCCTTAGGCATTGTGTCCCAGCCTCTCAACTCGCAGCTGAAATATTAAAGGGACAATAGATAGTCGCTTTCACACAGAGACCGCACAAGGCGTTCTTCAAAAAGGAGCTACTTTTAACCCTGCGCCGCCCACAGACACTCAGAAATGACTGCTGTGCTCTGACAATTAACACGCTCACAGTACACACAGTCCTCCATCCAATCACAGCAGCAACATTTCAGCTTTGAAATGAAATAATCCCCTCCACACACACATGCATGCATACGCGCATAGATAAAATGTGACGGCCTTTTACTGTGAGATTTCACTGTAAACAAGCTGTGACAACAATTGTCAGCAATGTTAAAAGCTTTGCAGGAGCTGAAATGTGATCTTGATGTTCTATCAGCAGCCTGTTTTCTCCAGGAAGGCTGTGTTGTTAGTCGCCACACGTTGTGAAGCGTGTGTTCCTGTCTGAGGCTGCTGCACTTGACTAATTGCAGCACGGAGGCCCTTCACAAGAGCCTGATTCAGCACTAGTGTCACTGATTCACCAGATAAAGCCCTGGCACCATGACAACACTTCCAGCGACGGCAGTGATACTCTCAAAGAGTGCATCGCATGAAGTAGCCAGCGTTCATTATGCGCACTAAAACAGACAAACTGAATTTGGTGCTAATGGGATCATAATGACTGTGGGGCTCTTCTAAGACACAGGTAAGTACTAACAGTTATAGAATACAATTTTGTGGATATTACCTTCAAACCTAATGGAGGATGTTCAGTTTAATGTAATTGACTTAACTGTAGTTACTCATCTGTAATATTTATACCCCAGCATTTGTGCATACAGCGTAAAGTATTTCATATTGAGTTTTGTATTAGATTCATCTAGACTTTACATTTTATATTGTTCTTGCCTCTGTGTGCCTGTGCAGTCGTAACATAAGCAGTTTCCTCCAGGATCAATGAAGTTTTCCGATTCCGACTTTGATTTATATTGTCAGCAGATCATATTTTTGATGTAGGAGCCATGTCTTCATACCTAGTGGGCTGTTTCACTACACTATTCCTTCATAGGCTTATCTGGGTTGTGCAGAGATATTAAAGGGGCAGGGGCTCAAATGAAGGCCGCTGGGTGTGTAGGGATGATGATATTTTGTTGACCCATGGGTGGGTTTATAGACGGGGAAACTTGCTTTGCTATAAAGGGCACTATAGCCAAAGGGACAGATGCTTCCGCAGCTAAACACCATATAGAACATTTTCTATATAGTTAAATAGCCTTTGATAGCAATTGCATTATTGGTAATACCTACACACTGCATGCATCCTCACATTTCTAACTATTTACACACTACCCCACACAACAAGGGCAGTTGGTTTGCAGACATTGTTTAGATAATGATGTTCATCATGAGTCCTGCAACTCTCAATAGAAACTTCAATTAACAAGTTGGGTTATTAACTGAGCATTTAAAAAGCAGCTTGTTCTAAACAAGTACTACTAATAGATGCATCAAAAACTGTAAAATGACCAATAATATGCTTAAAGTAAAATGTATTATAACACCAAGACAATTTGAATAAACAAAAATAATTCAAGTACATGGAAAAGGTTCTGCTTGTGGACATATAGAAAAGTTTGGGTAACACATGTATCACCCATGTGAAAAGTCTATTGCCCCTCAATTCTTTTCAAATTATGTTTGGGTTCATCAGTGAGCCTTAACCTTCCAAGTTTAACCTTTCTTTTATCATAATTAACACTGGCTTAATTAACAACTGCACCTCATAACTTTTAGGTTCACTTGAGTTACTAATAAAGCTACTCTATTGTTTTAGTAATAGACTATGGCTTATAAACGTCTTTTAAAAAAGCATTCACCATGTTTACCATTTTATGCATGTTCCCTTTAGGCTGGCTACTCATAGCATTTTTATCTGTTACTAATCAATTGTATAATGTGTTCAATTTTTTTCTGAACAAAATGTTACAGTGAGTATAGAAAGGAATTACCCCTTAAAAATATTAATAATTTGTTGCTTTGCAGTCTGAAATGAAGACCCGAAATCCAATTGTGTTTATTCAATGCAACATATAACACTGAGAAAGATATGATAGGATCACTGAGATCACCCCTCTCCTAAAATATATGTTATAATTCATCTCCATTGCACACCAAGTTAACCTAAGATTGGTTATCCTCAAGAAAGATTAATTAATGAATCTCATTAATTCTCAATTGAACTTAAACACAAACACCAAAACACACCTTTAAGATTCTCAGGCCAAGTGGAAAATGGTGTTGTGGTCACACGAGACCAAAATCAAACTATTTGGCCTCAAGACAAAATAGCACATCTGGCAGAAAGCCAATACAGTTCACCATCCAAAGAACACCATACCTACAGTAAAGTATCCTGTTTGTCTGCAGTCAGGACTGGGGCACTCAACTGAATAGAAGGAAAAACGGATGGGGCAAAATAACATGAGGAAAATGACACGAGGAAAATAACATGAGGAAAATAGCACAAGGAAAATACACGAGGAAAATAACACGAGGAAAGCCTGCTGCCCTCTGCCAAAAAGTTGTCAAGGGAAGTAGGTTCATCTTCCAACATGATACTGACCCAAAGTACACAGTCGCTGAAGGAGAAAAAGGTGAGTGTCCTTGGGTGGGCTATTCAGAGCCAGATTTAAACCCTACTGAAAATATGTGGAATGACTCAAAGACCTCAGTCTACTAACGGTCACCATTCTATTTGACTTAGCTCAACCACTTCAATAAAGAAGAGAGGGAAAATATTGCATAGTATAAATGTGCAAAGTTGGTACATACTCAAGGCCATAATTAAAACAAAAGGCTGTTCCACCGATTACTGACACAGAGTGGTGATCTTTTATCCAACTCAGTGATTCTGGGGTTGTTTTTTTTTTCATCTTTTCTGGTGCTTTTTCATCTTCTT
Source organism: Hemigrammopetersius urotaenia (assembly GCA_037974485.1). NCBI lineage: Eukaryota > Metazoa > Chordata > Actinopteri > Characiformes > Alestidae > Hemigrammopetersius > Hemigrammopetersius urotaenia. The sequence goes on from JBBPDC010000141.1 coordinate 10,991,997, forward strand.
TAAGTTGGATTTTTTGCTTGTCATCATTTTAAGCTGCAAAGCAACAAGATGTAAATATTTTGAAGCGGGTGCTTCTTTTCTATACCCACTGTACTCATCGTTCTGTGTTACTGAATGTGTTGTTCATGTGCAGCAGATATTGAAAGGAAAGCAGATGCAACATTAGAAAAATTCTCCATGTGGGTGCACTTCAAGATTTGTCAAGATGATTCTAAGAAGGTGGAATGTAAACTCTACAGTCGTTTACTGACAGCGTTGCTTCAGATATGATGTGGGTCTACCACTCAGCAAAATGATGTGGGGTGATATCGCTTTAAATTGTGGCCTTAAAAAGTGAAAAACATTTAATAATATTTATATAAACATACATATACATAGCAAAGCAGATTTCATATTTTGTTTTGAAATAACATGTGGTCTGTAAACCCAAGGATCTTTGCTATTCATTTTCCCTTGTCCCACGCAGCACCTTTCATATACAATTCTTTAGAATAGATGCTCACAGTAACATCTTTGCATATTGTCTTCCTTAACAAGAAACACTTTGTCTGCCTTAACAAGAAACATAAGTTACTGCAGATGCTTTACATTATTATTGTTGTTAGGTTGAATCACATCAGTACCCAGTACCCTTCTGACGATCCAGAAGTTGGGCACATATCATTTAATACAAATATCTCAGCAAAAATTGCATTGCTGGGACTCCACTAACATATTAAGAATGCAGATCTGAAATGAAATTAAACCATGTTTGTAATATTACTGTATAACTAGTCACTGCAGAGTTTGCCATGATTGTAGTGCATAAGACATGAGTAAATTAACACAGATCAAAGTATTTTCTGTAATTCTCACAAAATCAGAAATACTATTCATTGGCAGTTTTTGAAACAAAATAATTAAAATAATGAATTAACCATTTTTAAAGAAGTATTGGGACAATACAAAAGTATTGGGACACCGCAGCGAGGTGAATGGGTCCCCTTGTGTGAAAACACCCAGAAAAAATATACATATTTGCTACAAAAAAGCAATAGGCAGAGGATATTTGCAGCTTCCACGTTAGGGGTAGCCTAGTGGTTAGGGCATTCGCCCTGCGACCAGAAAGTCCGGGTTCGATTCCCAAGACCACTAGGCACCGCTGAGGTACCCTGAGCAAGGTACCGTCCCCACACACTGCTTCACTTGGTGAATGGGTTAAATGCAGAGGTTGAATTTCGTGCTGTTCACGTATGACAAATGGTCACTTTCATTTCACTTTCACTTTATTGTGGGGAATTCCGTGTAAAACGAATCCGCTACTCCTGATCCGCGCAAAACTTGGGGATACTGTGTGCATATATATATATATATATATATATATATATATATATACATATATTGACCTGAGCTCAGTACAGTCCCTCTACATTCTACACTCACCCACACATCTCAAACTAATGGAATTATACTATTTCTAAACCCACTGCAACAGTCATACAGAATATGTGTTTACTGGATATGATTCCCAGTATGCTATGCTAATACCATAATCCTATAAAATATGACTTGGGTATCTCAGAACATAATAATTACAGTATAGTGATGATTTGTCCCAGCTGAGGGTAGCTCTAGTGCTTGAATAAAAGACACATGAGGAAAAACCTAGAAAGACATTCATAATTAACCCCCACTGCTATGTTAAATAGTCATGTCCAAACTGTCCTTAGTTGTCATTTGACCTTTTAAAGCTAATGTTCTTATTTGCATTGCCTCTGTCTCCAGCTTCACCCTTATCTAATCAATGTAACACCCAACATTTCCGCACATGATAGGAATTATGTAACCATCAGGAGAAATGTGTGGAAAATTAGATTAAAAACTACTTAATAAAATAACCCTGGAGCCTTAAGACTAAAGCTAACAGTAAAGTTCTGGTACTCATATTTCCACTGCTGACGTGAAAGGCATTCCAGGGTGGATTTTCTTATTTACTTAACCGTGTCACAGTCTGAACTTAAAAGAATTTGAAATATAAGCACAGTGAGCTTGCATTCTTTCCAGCCAGGCTAAGTAATAGGGAGAAGGCATGAGAGTCTACAGCAACCACAAAAGTGTGTGTGTGTGTGTGTGTGTGTGTGTGTGTGTGTGTGTGTGTGTGTGTGTGTGTGTGTGTGTGTGTGTGT
>JBBPDC010000141.1:11038897-11053051 GCA_037974485.1 Hemigrammopetersius urotaenia
TGTGTGTGTGTGTGTGTGTGTGTGTGTGTGTGTGTGTGTGTGTGTGTGTGTGTGTGTGTGTGTGTGTGTGTGACACAGAGAGCGGGTTGCAGGATATCTAATACTCGCGTCTCTTTTTTCACACAGTCCAGAACACCCAGAGCTTACATATATTAGAGTTCATCCTTCATGCATGTGAGCTCGCTTATAGAGCAGAAAATGACCTCAGCGGGTAAAAGTTGTCCTCCCCGATGCACTGGACTGCTGAGTCTGTTTTGTGCGGTTGCTGGATGGGTTCATTAAAACCATGGGTATGCAGCTGAATAGATGGAAAAAGAACACATGAACACTTGTGCTGTCGCCCCCCAACCAACGCTTGGTTTTTTTTTTTTTTCCTCCTACCTTTCTTTGTTTCTTTAGATCTGTCTCCTCTGCTCTCATCCCAGTACCCTTTTCAGTTCCTTCTCTCGCTGCTCTCCTCTCTGTCTCTCTCTGTGTCGCTCTTGCCTGCTCGGCTGCGTTCTCCGTGACATTTATTTCAGTCTTCTCTTGTGATGCCGTTCTGTGGACTGGTAGTCTATTTGAGGGTTTGTCTGGTGTTTTAATTACTTTAGAATCCTTATATAGGCCCCGAGTCGACACAAAGTTTCCGTGAAATAATGGTTTAGATAACCTGGATTCAGCTACATCCAAGGAACAGTTTGCCAGTTTTACGTATCAGAATCTATGTTCAAAAGTGCTCATGAGACTGATTGTAATGCAGCTAGTAGAACCAGATGCACACCTTTCTTTGGTTTCGAGTCTTTATGTAGTAAAAATGTTCCCAGACTTTATTTATTATTGAGCTTTCAGCCATGGCAGTTCTTTTTCTCCCTCTGTCTGACCCTGTAAATGAACTGTGGCCCCTTTGTCATTAACTTGATTTAACTTATAAATGAAGTAGCAACACATGTCAAAATAATAAATTATCAATGAAAACGCCGATTTTTATCCTCAGCATTATGGATAGTGTTCAGTTGTTTCCATTCTACGTCTCATGTTTGGACAGTTAGGTTAAAGGTTAACTTAAGCTCTGAGATAAAACTTTTATATGGATGGCCTACTTCCACATTAAATGTGTTGCCACAGCCCTTAAATTGGGTATTGTTGCAGGAAAACACTTGTCATGCACACCTTGTCAGTTTGTTTATAGTATATCTTTAGACAATCATTAATTTTACAGGCAAGAAAGGGAGTACCAGCATCCCAGGCAAGTGCCCTGATGACCTCATTTTCTGTCTTGGCATCTATTATGTATATCTGTCTCTAAACCCAGGCTCTTGTGTTGCTACTGGGAGCGCTGGATCTAGTACCCATAACCCTTAGATAAGCACCCCATGACCCCACTATCTTTGGAACAAGTTGGCTTAGTGATAAAGTGGTAAAAGGTTCTAAGCATTTTAATCTAGTATTTAGCCTCTGTGAAAGCTTTGAGGATTATACAGTGAGGTCATTTGAACTCTTCCATTATCATTTATTTCTTTTCTTTTGCCCTTTTAAATGGGATGTGAATGAACTGCATAGGTCACTTCAGGTTCACAGAAATGTGGTTGCAGAGGGACATGGACTAATGAAAAGATGTGATAGGGGCAGCAGGTGGCCTAGGGGTTAGGGAGTTGCCCCTGCAACCAGAAGGTTGTGGGCTTGAATCCCAGCACTGCTAGCGTCCTCACAGAGGGACCCTTGGTGTATTGCGTGAAAAAGGGAGAAAGGAGATGCCATGAAGAAGCATCCATGACCTCAAGCAGTCTGCCTATGAAGCTCTGGTTCTGGTCTGCCTACATGCAGGGACTTGAGAGTACTCATTAGTCATACAGCCATAAAAGATAGCAGTGTCAAGAACAGAGCCCCCCTCACCAGACCATCCTGAGGGGCTATGGCTTGCTGTGAAGAGTCAGTTTCCGAGCCCCGGTCTTGGCTGCTTTCTTCGTCTCCCATAACTGAAGCCAAATGCACAGGAGTAAATAAAAGTCCCCTCCCAGACCAGTATCCGTAATGGTTTGATTTGGTTATGTGTGGGAACACTGCTTTTTTACTGCATTCAAGTCTTTAATCATATTAAGTGGTGGGTGGGAAGACTTGCTGAAATGTGGACACGCACACACACAGACACACATGCTTTCGCAGACCTCTCCCCACCTGATTGCTTTCTCATTTTTCTTAGGGAAGATTTATGGTCTCCGGGATCCGCCAGACAGGCTATTACCATGAGCTCTTAGAACTCATCATTCAAGCAAAGAGGCAAACGTGTCATGCTTCCTGTGGCCCTGACTCAATGTTGTTAGCATCCCGCGCCCATGTACCAGCTCCAGGAGCTCAGTGTACTATCACAGGATGCTCTGCTACTCTGATAGCTTACACTCACTATATAAAGCAACTGGGTTTTGAAGGCCAATACACTTCTGTCAGTCGTCCATGGGAAATGAAACCTTTCTCCTTTCAGAAGTAGAGCAGAAGTATGTGGCGTTAGCCTGATATGTGTAACTGATCTTTTTTGCTTTTGCAGCTTGTGCACCTTTACACCATCAGTCATTTGCATTCTCTCCAAAGCAGTGTAGAACTTTGATGCTCAGTATTCATGTGCACACATGCCACTTGGCGTGGCAGGTTTGAGCCTCGATTATTTTTCATCTAGGAAATGAGGCGTGAGGATTTGATGTTTAGCTGCTTGTCTGTAACCCTGTTGTAACTCAATCTGGCCCTTCTCTTGTGGTGTCAGCAAGTTGGCCAAGTGCAGCAACCAAGTGAAGTCATCATTACCCCCGTCAGTGTGCGCCCTGTAGGCTTTTTGGTCCCTGCTCTTTGTTTGAATTGGCCCAATTCATCAAGTCTGTCAATTTCCAATTCCATCAGTTAAACAGCCCCTGACAACTGTGGTAGATGTTTGAGTCATCGTGAATAGAGTAGGATTATTTGCATGTATGGATTAGTATAGCTCAGAGAAATTTCCTTTACATGGCACAAGTAGAGGCCTGCTCATACTGATGGTCTCAATGGTGTTCTTGGGTTAAGTGTTGTTTTTTTTTTTTCCTATGGATTTTTCCACATCTGGTAATGGCAGCACTGGCTCTAGTGTTTCTTTGCTGTTTTTCAGTCTTTGGTTGGAACATCGTTTGATGCTCTGAGCTCCTGTTGCAAATGGTTGCGAGTACAATATTGCTTTCCCATGCTTCTGCACTCAATAGTCGCATTACTCTTCATTTAACCTCTGCGTTGCCTTGACCACAGATCCTGCCAAAGACCTCTGTCTCAGCAGGGGGTCTGTCTCAGTTGAAGGAATTCCCTTAAACTACCTTCATCAAAAGACAGGCACGTTTTTTTTTTTGAATGGGCAGTGGCTGCCAGACCAAGTGCTGTCAGATTGATTAAATATCTGTGGCTCCCTGACCCCCTAAGTATCCAAGCTTCATAAAGTCCTGGTCTGCTGCTGTCAGTTCCTCAAATCTTCCAACTGCAAGAGCTTAAACCCAGGTTCTGCCCAATCACAGTGTTGTTTTCTTGTCTCCACTCCAATCAGCATGACCGATGCTGTCGTTACAGACCACTGAGCAAGATGAAGCTATTGCACACACCCTGCTCTTTTGGCACCATGACATTTAGAAAGTCTGTTTGTGTTTATCTGTCACAGTATAACCATTTCTCCTGTCTGCTGCCTCAGCTTGGTCAAATCCGTTTCTTCTAACAAAGGCTGACATTTCCTAAAGATTATCCAGACCTACATGTCAGATTTTTTTTTTAGGTTTGACACTTTCTGGGCTAGACATCACTGCTAATTACTTCTGTTGCATTCATCCCCCTTAACCGAACATTAACGGGGTCTTCTTTTAATGTGAGAAAGTAGGGCCTGCCCAAATATCTATGATTTTATGTAGCCCAAATTGTATAGACTTGTCATTTCTGAATGCAAATTACTCATAGGATTTTATCACATATATTTAGCTAAGGTTATGTGATTAATGTGTAAATATGTACATATACATACTTTTTAAGTACTTTCATTATTGTGGTTCCAAATATACTACGCATTAGTATTCTGCTCGTCCACAATGTTTTGCTGTTTTAGTCTCTTATTCAAATATAGCTTTCACAAGCTAATTTTTTTTTTCACCTGTACAAATATTTGGTGCCATATTATGAAGTCATTATGATAAACATTTATGAATCAAGTGACCTGCAAGTACCTTGTAGTTTTAAAAGATGAAATATGATCCTAACACTCTCTATTTAAGGGAAAAGTTGAGAATTACTGTCATCTTCACTCTTTCAGTGAATTGCAACTGTTTGCTAAATAGGGATCATCTTGAAGGAGGTTCCTCTAAGGGAGAGCATCAGATGTGAGGAGTGCATAAAACATTTCATATTGGGATTTACTGCGTCAGTCTCATGCATGATTAAAAACGTGCTGCCGAAGATAGAATATGAGGCCATGTTTGCTCCCCTGTTCTTTTTTTTGTTGTTGTTCATCAGTGCCTTTTGTCCCCAGGTGTACAGAAAACTGTCTGTATACTGAGTTCGTTTCCTTGTTACCTCTTTTTTTGTCTGTTTATGGAGGAAATATTGCTAAAAATGTCTTGCAGACACCCGCCCAAAATTAGGTTATCTTTCTTGCGTAGTCCCATAATGCTTCGTTGGTGGGGAAGGTTTGATTTATTGATGGTGAGCTCATTGATGTTCTTCAGTATCTTTGTACATAAGCCTAACCTCATGTAAACTTATGCACAGAAGTAGGCAGACTTTCATACATCACTTGAATTAAGGGCTGTTCCAGCATTCTTTTGTTCAGTCAGGATCTGCCAGGTACATAAAAAGTCATTGTTTAAAACTAAAAAATAATGTTGGTGTCAAAACATATGGCTTGGTGAATCAGCAAAATGATGACAGTGTGTCTGGAATTTCTGACTGGAGCCATTGTTCACTCCCCGACCGCAGAGTTTAGACAAGCGCACAAAAGTTTACACGCTGTCTTAGGTGTTCGTACACGTGCATTCAAGAGCATAACTGCATACAAACAAGAGTGTACCTGTTCACCTGGTGCAATACACACTTGCGCAAAGTCACCCTTGTTGGCAGGCCAGCAGCAAAGCCCACGGGCGTTAAAGGCATCCAAAAACGACATATGGGGAAAGAACTGGGTGCTTTTTAAAACATACAGCTGTTTTTTCAGTGACCTGGAAAGAACATATGACTCCTGTCTCAGTTGGATTGTGTGTTTTTCAGCAGCATAGCCCTGCCAAAGTCCAAAACTTCTTAGTCGTCTGAAACGAACATACAGCAGGTAGCTCCCATCTTGTGCATGAAGATTAGTCCTACAGAGTTCAGCTCACATCTGGTCCAGTTAGTCAGCGCTTGAATGCTAGAGCAGTGTTTGGATCACAGCTGGTGATGCGCAAAACCAGAGAAAAATGGTTGGTCCATATAGAGAAATGTTGCGTGGATTTATTGCACACTTTCTTGTTGAATGTTTGTGTTGCCAGTTTTATATATAGCCCCTGTTGGAATGGACTTTATGGCCAAAAGTGAGCTCCTGACTCACCTACACTACCCAGCCTCTACATTAAACCACTGACCGGTTAGGTTTAGCGACACATGTCAAGGGATGAAATATATCAGGCAGCAAGTGAACAGTCAGTTCTTGGAGTTCATGTGTCAGAAGCAAGAAAAAATGGTGTACGGATTCAAGCAACTTTGACATGGAACAAATTGTAAACAAATCTGGGTCAAAACGTCTCCAATACGGTTCTTAAGACTACCCACAGTCAAAAAACAGACCAATAAAGACCAACCGATGAGTTTGGATGGTCTGCGGCTTCATTCTGGCTGAATAGACGATGCTCCTTGGTGCTTCCAGTTCACAATACCAGCACGTTTAGTTGACTGGGCGGAAATGTCATACCCTGACATGAAATTGGCATGACTTCTGCTCTCTGGTATGACCATATCACCTTTAAATAATTAGCAGGTGTGTCTGCATACTTTTGGTCACATAGTGTATAATGTGGATGCTGTGCACCAGGAGACATCAGTTGTGATACTGAAGATCCTTCACAGGTTGGTTATTTCTCTGCTCTGACATGCCGTCTAAACCAGGACTTGAATCAGGTGTGTCTGAGTGGATCTTCAGGAGTGGAGTTTATAGTCATCTGAGATTCCAGCAGCTCCTAGTCCTGATCTTGAAGTACCCCTGCCCTGCATAGTCTTTTATGTCTCATGTTAACTCCAGTGCCAACTAATCATCTAATGAACAAGCTCTTTTTGAATTGAAGTGGCTGTGTAAGAGTAGAAAATGTTAAATAATGCTGAACAAGAGGCCTTTAGGACTGCCATTGAAAATGGATACAGAAGTACATTTTATTTCCATGTTCCTGTTGTGACTTCAAAAAATCATTTGATGGACTCGGATCATGGAAAAAGTTTGATGATAATTTATAATATATTAACAGTTGTATTTTTACTTGTACCACTCACCTCTCAGTCGACTCAATATATGTCAACTAGGCTGGTAAAACAACTCATTTCAAATTCTTTGACCACCTAATCACTATGGAAATATGAGAAACCTTTCGTTCTGTACTGTTGTCTCAATATAAGGCACCCAGGCAGAAAAGAGCTCGTTTACATAGATCAGTTATAAAGAAACAGTCTTAAAAGAAAACAGTAACCAGAATGACTTGTTTAATTCTGATGGATAAAGAGAAGATAGAAAGGGCTTATATTTAAATGACAGAATGACCAGATTTGGTTCATGAGAGTAAATAAACATTAACCTAAAATATAACAGAATCTCTTTAACGTTGGCAGGTTTGTATGATTTCTTAATTTAGTCCCAATTTAGTGCCTGGAATCCTCTCTCGAGTCCTTCCTAATTGCTAGATGACCATACGATGATGCCAGAGGTGTCAACAAGAGCAGCACAGCCTAGCACTGACAAACGAGACCAAAGAGGTAATTCTTCCTGGCTTCACACCACAGAACCTGGCCTTTGTTGTTGAATGGAAGGGATAAAGCTTTCCCACAAGTGCCTCTCAAACAGCACTTCTTTAGATGTGAGAAAAAGTAGTCAAATGAGCAGCATTGAGAGTATTTAGAGCGCTGTATTTACTTTTTTGCTGTTCCAAAGTCTTTTTCGACTAACTGTTTCGTCACAGTGTTGTTCTACTCTCCCATACTTTCCTGCCGTCTCTCTGCTTTCTGCTGACCTTTTTCCCTTCAAAAGAAACCGCATCACTTTACTGCATTGTTTCGTTCATTCTTAAATCTCACTCTTTCAACCGTCTGTCCTAAACTCAAATGGACTAAATGCTAGTCGGACTTGTCCATCCTTCTTTTGTCATCTCCCAGACACTTGAATTATACGTTTGGAACCAATGTTTTAGTGAAACTGGCGCGAAGATGGAAGAATCACTTTACCGCTTCGCTGTTTTGTTTGAGTGCAGTTGTCTGACATGCAGATGGGCGTCACTCTGAGCTTTCCTCACCTGCCTCGACACTCGCAGGTGGGAGTGGAGCTCTTTGATGCTGCATCACATAACACAGATGTGCCATTTGGTGGGCATGCAGCCATTCAGCTCTCTCAGCCCCTTTTGTTTGGCTCCTTCAGTCTGATTCCCCAAAGCACGCCCTTGCATTCAGAATGGAACCGCAAAGCCCTCAAAATGCACCAGATGTTGTCCTCTTAGGCTGATCTCTTCTCGTCTTTTCTAATCCTGGGGTGATGGCTGAAGGGAAAACTTAGAAAAGATCAGTTGTTATAATTAGGACAATAAATAGAGCTGTACCTTAATGAAAGTTCCTCCCTAAGCTGAAATTCAGGGCCAAAGAATAAACTGAAAGTTGGAAAAAACTACCAATAAATAAAAATAAACAAGAATTACTCAAATTCTTGCAGGATGAAAGCTGCAGCGTGTGCCACAAAATCCAGCATTCTCAGCAGCAGAGCATGACTGATGATTCAAGGCAGTAAATTCCTTTCATGGCGTCTGTGTGCCAGTCGAGAATTTCACATTTGCTTCTGCACATTGAGAAGGATGTTTTATTTTCACACAAAATCAAACCTGTAGTGCAGAAATCCCCCAAGCTCTTCCACATTCTGATTCTATACTCAGTGATTGCACATTTCTTGTCTAATGTCCTTCGTAGAAACTGTGAAATGCAGCTCCGCATGGCTAATATTTTTATTCTTTGAACGTGTCTGTGCTGCGCTGGATTTCTAACCCCAGTGTAATGAATCAGCCAAGAGGTTTGCCTCTAATGTACAGTACTGTATAAAGGTCACCTAGGTAAATTGTTTAAAGTTGTTTTTCCCAGCACGTGATGTCTTTAATACTAGAATAAATGCAAACAAGAAAACAGTAAAAAGTATTTGTTTGCAAAAAAAAAAAAAGTAGTTGATATTCTGTGAGCTGGTAAGGAGGTTTGTGTAGTTCCAGAGTTCTCCTCGGTGCCTCCAGCCGTTGCAGCTCCTGATTTAATTTAATGAAGGAATGACTGGGCAGGTTTCTGATGGAAACTACAAGTAATTCTTCCATGAGGAACACATTGATATAATGTACATAATTGCTGTTTACTGTATAATCATATTTTCCTATTTATATATTCTTTTCCACTTTAATTAGTATATATGTATGTTTATTTATTTATTTATTTATTGCTCACCTAAACAGTATTTAAATATTTCCGTGGTGCTGTGTAAGTTTTAGTTGCTTTTCAGCAAGTAATAGATGTAAATGTCCACTGTTGAGCACCATGATTTCTCATACTATATAACACAGTTACTCTCTTAATCCCTCAAACGTATTCCTTTTAGCCACGTGGGCAACAGGAGCTTGTTCTAAGTTGTTAAAGACTCGTAGCTCGCTGCTGAAAAACAGGGAGCGACAGCAGCGTGTGAAGGATGGATGTCCGTGAGGCTTCGTTAGCTGGGGGGAGGAGGAGGAGAAGGCAGGATCCTGCACTCTAATTAAATGCATTTAACCCAAGGTCATATAGAGTGGAAAGGAGGAAGGGGGGTGTCTTCTGTGCCATAAATGTTTTATGGAGTCTCTTTGAAATGTTACAGCTGGGGGTAAGGCCCGAGCGCTGCTGTCAGGGCTGCGTTCGTTTATACAGAATGCCGTCGTATATCGGCGGCCAATGTTGTTCTGTTAAATGATTTGATGGACCCACCCCCCAACACTCACCACCCCCCTTCTGTTGATGTGGTTTTGTAAACAGTGTTTGTGATGTGTGCGAGAGCAAAATGATGGGGTTTAATGCCACAGAGAAAGGCTCCACAGCTCAGGGCATCCGCCGCTGGTGTACTGTCGCAGGAGCAAAACTCATCTGGCATGTTTACCGTTTCAGGGAATCTAATTTAGCCCCCCTCTCTTTCTCATCATTATCGACTTTGTTGATGGTTTTGGGTTTTTTTTCTTCTTCTTAACCTTCAAAGCTCCAGTGAGCAGAGTTTAGGCTGATAACTGACAAAGGGCCGGAAAAGCCCTTCATTTCCTTACGTGTAATTACTGTTACAGGGCCAATGCTGCAAGCCGGCGTAAGATTTCACAGCATTGTTGCTTTTAATATGGATTTTAATGGTTTGCGTATGTTTTGTTATGCACAGAAAAATTAAATTCAGCAGTTGCCTTGCTGCTCGCATAGAAAGGACATGGGGTCACCCTTTGTGGCTTTATTTTTATTATTTGAGCATATTAATCTCAGGAAAGATTGCGACTTGGCATTTCATGAGACGTGTGCGCTTGAATAGTGGCTTACTGTTTTGCAGTGTCTGAAAGGGATCAAAGGGCAAAATGTCTTCCATTATCTGCATAGGAAAGTAAGAATTTGTGTGTGTGTGTGTGTGTGTTTCCCAGTGGTACCTGTTGTTGTAGTTGTAGTATAATTGACACAAAGCGCTAAGAGCCTCTTTCCGCACCCCCTGTGGTGTGTTGACACTTAGCTTTCGCAGAGCTACTCTGATACAGAGAGGAAAGGATTCTTTCAGTCTGAACTTCTCTTTGACTCACACTCTTGTCTCTTTGGGCTTAAAGGAAAAGTCTCTTGTTCCCACACGTACTGGAGACCAGTTAAAGATCACTCTGAAGGACATTGTGTGTGCGCTTAGTGTCAAAGAAATATATACTAGCTCAGTCCATCATGAGGCCCATGTCCTAAACAAGTCAGATAATGTGTCAGGATTGGATTTTTGCTGTTTATGGGGCTTAATATGACTCTTGGTTGTAAACCGCTAACCTTTTCTAGCCGGCGGCCCTTGGTAACTGTTGTAATTACACACAGGATCTTTTTAGCAATTTGAGGGTTAGGAAGAAATGATCTAAAATTGGTCTAGCCGTTGCGTTTCATCTCCAGCTGGCTGTGGACCGGTTACGGCTCTGTAATGGCTCCGTTATTATCGCACTCAGTGGAAGCTGGTGGGGTTAGATTGTTCCGAGATTGTTTTGCAAGGCCAACACAAACACAGTAGGCCGCCAGAGTCAAAAACAACAGGGAGCTTTTAGAGATCTCACACTCTTTGTCTCTCTGCCTCTCTCACGCATTCTCTCTCTGTCTCTCTGCCTCTCTCTCTCGCTCTCTCTCCCTGTCTCTCTCTCTGTCTCTCTCTCTCTCTCTCTCTCTCTCTCTCTCTCTCTCTCTTTCTGTCTCTCTCTCTCTTTGTCTCTCTCTCTTTCTGTCTGTCTCTGTCTCTCTCTCTGTCTCTCTCTCTCTCTATCTTTCTCTCTCTGTCTCTCTCTCTATCTCTGTCTGTCTCTCTCTCTATCTCTGTCTGTCTCTCTCTCTCTATCTCTGTCTGTCTCTCTCTCTATCTCTCTCCATGTCTCTCCTTTTATCTCCCCACACGCACTGATGGTATTACTTCTATTGGACTATCAACACTACCTCCTCCTGCCCCTGGATTCACATCATAAAGTCCAAACACACAGTCAATTCATATCTGTAACTCACTGGAACGGGTTGCCAGGCGACCACAGAATCTTTCTTAAAAAAAGACAAAAAACTTGCCTTTACTCCTCTCTTCTCTTTCACCTTCTTCATATTATCTCCTTTAATTAGTCCTGCTCCAAAGTGTTGATAGTCATTCTCATTCATTTTTTAGCTTCCCCTCCTCTCTGCAACTCTGCGGCCTGTTCTGTTGGACCCTAATGAGTACTTCAGTCAGAAAGCTGCGATGGGTTTGATTACTTGTGTGCTGCATCTGACACGGACATTGGCTTCAACAGCAACTAATTACACACGCTGCTCTGGCAGCGCACACACACTGACTGACATCACGCTTTAAGTCAAATTGCAAGCAATTGCAAGCGGTCTAAGAATGTTTTCATTCTGTTTACGGTCTGTGTACCCCTTAGAAGTCTAGAGTTGTAATTGTCATTTTGCTGTTCAGTCAATATGTATTACATAACTATGTAAACGTACAAAAGATAATTACAGTTACACAGTGAGTTAGACTGATGGTGTATTGGCAGGTTCAAAGCTGTCCTTCAGTATCAGTGTAAAAAAAAAAGAGAGAAAATTACATGACAATGTAAAGAAATGTTCAACAAAAGTGTTATTCAAATCTACCTTTAAACACAATTTGTCTCATTAAAAGTGTAGAACCTGCCCTGTTGACTGCAGGAGCAATGCTTCATATAAAATAATAGCCTGTTGCATCACTGTAGTAGTCAGTAGTTGATGCATGAAATCTGGAAAATAATTGAGTAAAGCTGCATTTCCATCAACTCTGTACCACAGAACGAATCATTCTACATTCATACAAATACGTCCAAGAAATATGGTCTGAAACCAATCAGTTATTTTATGCAATTTTTTTTTCTTATAAAATAAATATATTGGCTCAGGCAATGTTAATAAACAGACGGGACCTATATGCCTTACAGTGTTATGTTTATTTACTTGGTAAAATGAAAGTACATTTAACTTATTCATCACGTTACTGGAAGCTTAGCTAATACAGAATGGTAACAATAAATATTTGCACAGTAATATCTCTAGTTCAGTGTCATAAAGATGATCAGTCCTGTGTCAGAAAAAACTGAACTGCTCTTAAAAACTGCGGATTCACTGCATATGCTGGAAGTACAGAATGTATAATTCAGTGAGTGAGCTTAGTTCACATACCAGCTAGTGTGAAGATATCACCATCCTTTTCTCATCTCCCCCACCCATCACCATCCTCAGCCATTTCTGTCCTCCTGTCCTGCCCTCTCCCCATCTCCTCCTGTCTTCCTTTCTCCTTCTTTCCTCTGGGCATTTCTGTCAAAGCTCCTGTCATGGCAACCTGACACCGCAGGCAGCCGGAGCACCGGTGCCTTCAGAAAGCACTCGAAGCTTTTGTTCTGAATTATTCCACATGTTCACTGAGTCTGTCTTTCTGCTGTGACCTCACCTCCCCACACCCTGTGCCCCCCCCCACCCCAGGTGTGTCATACGACTCTAGGCCAAGAGCCACACCTAGATCATGTGGCACTGTTTCTCAAAAGGCCCTTTCTTGGGTCCCCATAAGGGACACGTACTCGCAGCGGCCAGCCCTTGTTTTTGTATTACGCCAGGTTCCAGTACAACATGAGCTTGAATGAAATATGTTTCCCTTCGCCCTGTGGCTATCTGTTTGTCTTACATGCACCCTCTCTCTCCAGTGCTTTGATGGATGCCCTAGTAAATTCTTTTTCGCAGCCCAGTCCCTCATGCTGTACGCTGGTTGCCGGAGTCCTGCTTGCAGGGAGGTGCTTCCTGGTATTCTCACTGTTGTGAGCATTGGATTAAACACTGAGACCTGAACGAATCAGGGTTGAGTCTGGACCAAGAGTTTGGTTTTTAATCTAGTCAAAATTTAGAATCACGCTGAATCTGTCATTAATTCCTAATGTCAGTCTATCCTACATGTCAGCTTCTGAAATTACACATTCACATTGATGCCTGGCTGTTTAAAATGAAATGTGTTCAGTGAGTAAATACTGATTGAGAGTAGTGACCTGTTTTGCCCCTGTCAGCCAATCAGAGTGTAGATCTTATCTTCAACAGGTAGAGAAAGGGCTATTCTATTTGAATATGCTCATTTTATTCAGTTATATAAGGAGGTGGTATGTCAGCAGTGACTATACAGAGAGTCTGTCCTTTTACTGCCTTAAGCAGAGATGGAGAGGAGACTGAGGGGGAAAATAATGTAGAGACAGATAAAGGCCTGTAATAATCATCATATGAGCTTATTTTATTTGAGCTTATTTAAATTATTTATTATTAGCTATTTTCCAGTTTTATTATTTTGTTTTTGTTGGGATGACGCAAGTGCATGTAAATAACTAATAAAGAACATGATCATGCTTAAAATGTGTTTATTGAGGCATGTTAGGGGTCGAATGGAAACATGCAGGAAAAATTTAACTTTTGACTGGTGTTTGTAACACTAGTTAAAGGTTTAAATGAGGGTTTATCTCATCTTAACACCTTTAGAGGACAGTAGTGAGTTGTTTGTTTATTTGGGATCAGGCTGGTGGCTTAGTGGTTAAGGTGTTCGCCCTGCGATCAGGAAGTCATGGGTTCGAATCTCAAGACTGCTAGTGGGACTTCTGAGGTACCCTTGATCAAGGTACCATCCCCACACACTGCTCCCCGGGCGCTTGGTGAATGAGTTAAATGCAGAGGAAGGATTTCACACTGTGTGCTGTGGTATGTTCACATATGACAGAATGTTCACATTTTTTTCACATTTTCTGTTGGATGTATTTAAAACTAAAGATTAGCCAGTTACATATAATGAACAAACAGACAATTCAGTCATTATTTGCGTTTGCTCAAGCGTCTTTTGGTTAATTGTCGGCAAAAATGCGATTTTTTGACAGGCATACAAAGATACATGTCGCTACTCCCCTCTGACTGAATTGGGTTTTGCCTTAATGTGCTGAAGCCCCAGACTGTCCTCTGTGGCAGAAGAAGGTGAAGTCTAGCTTCTGGCTTTTGCTGTTTGTGGAGTTTTATAGAGGCCCCTTCTGCTCGAATCAGTCAGCGTAGATTGATTGGTTAATCTATTTAATACTGAAGCGCTCTCTCTGTCTCTCTCTCTCTGTCTCTCTCTCTCTCTCTCTCTCTCTCTCTCTCTCTCTCTCTCTCTCTGTGTCTCTCTTTCTCTCTCTCTCTCTCTCT
>JBBPDC010000141.1:11108563-11119176 GCA_037974485.1 Hemigrammopetersius urotaenia
CCTTGGCCAAAGAAAGTGGCTATGAATTCCAGACCTTCAGCCGTCAGTCTGAAGGTCTGGCTACGCGAGACTAGTGAGTTGGTAGCCATTTCTACCATTGAAGGACAGGAGGGTGATGAGGTGAAGAGAGATGGTGGTAGAGTGGTTGGAGTAGGTCTGAAGAGAGAATGTGAACGACAAAAGATGATGGTTGGAGAGATGGAGAGGGGTAGCCAAAACCATTTTGCTAATAAGAGAATCTGACCATGAATCCAGGATGTATAACTATGACATGTATTTAGATGTGCCTGCTACATATCCTTGGGGAAGAATACAGTAGGGGAAAGTGCAATTATCCTATGCACAATAGGTTGCTGTTAGTGATCCTCCAAAGTCCATTAAGCTGCAGAGGGGCTCCCACTCCTGTAAGGCCTTGTTTGTGTTTATTTGATCAGCCTCATCCTGCAAACAGTAAGAGGATTATTATAACAAGAGAGTTAGAGGCACAAGATGCATGTTTCTAAAAGAGGGATGGGAGGGTGGGGTTATCAACTCAGGGGTTATACACTCTCGGCCTGATGAGTATTCCTTTGAGTATTTCATGATGCTGTGTCAGGGGCAGTGAGATAAGAGAGCTTACCTCAGAGTGTGTGTATAAAAGAAAAAAGGTGGGGGTGGGAGGAGAGCGAGAGAGTGAGAGAGAGGCCCTTAAGCAAAAAGAAGAGTCTGAGTTTCAAAATATCTTTCACATGTACGCGACGATTAGGCATCCAAGGGTAAATGTGTTCTTGTGGTCAAAATTCATCGGCAAGTTCAGACAGTGCAAAGCTTTCATGTACAATATATCTTTGCAAAATGGCAACAAAGAACATCTTTGAATCGTAACAATGCTTATGGGATATTGACCCCACTGGAATGCAACAATATGATCTCTTTATGTCAAGCATTACTAAAACTTGTGGCTAGTCTTGTGGTAGCCTCAAGCAATTTTTGTACCTCGTTTTTTTTTTTTAATGTTTCTAAAGGTGAACTCTCAACATTCTCCACATTCTACTCCATAATTCCCACAGCAATTAGAACGCTAGGATTCTGCAAAATACAATTAGGTGCATCACATTTCTCTCTTGAAATATTTTGTTTTATGTGAGAGTGATTCTGTGCAAAGAACTTCATGAACAAGTTTTGTATAGCCCAGAGACCTATTATAACTAAAGTAGGTTTTGCATCATATGTCCCCTTTAATAGAACAAATTGCAGTAATTATAATGCAAAGTAATTAGAATGTTAGGATTCTGTAAAATACATTAAGGTGCATCGCATTTCTCTCTTGAAATATTTTGTTTCGCATCATAAACGTTTAAACTGGAATACAGCCAGCAGCACCAACAACCTCTGATGAAAAACAAACACCACCATACATTATACCATCTGCTATACTATATACAATGTGACAAAGGTTAAAAAGATAAAGCATTTTTTTAGATTACATTATCCAGCATTAGGATGTAGGCCTGTAAACATATTGTATACTTTGCATAAGCTACATTTAAATCCAACTAAGCTTGGCTCAGAATTGTTTTGAAATCACATTCTGGCACCTTGCATTGAAATGGAATCGTGAGGTGCCTAGAGATTCCCACCTTTAGAGCACAAGAACATCATCTAAAATATCATTGAATAATAATCTACACATCTTAATGAATAACCTGTAAGGTATTTTGTGCTATGACATGGTGCAGCACCTGAAGAGCCAGGGCTCACAATGAGAACGCAGGGTCGGCCCCACGGAGGTGTCAGAATTGAAGGGTCAATGTCACAGAAGCCCCTGAGACCTAATAGAGCCAATCTATCACAGTGCCAGACCTTCTATCACACACAGGGGCTCTCAAGGTCAGAGAGAAGTGTTAGCATTAAATCAGGATCAACGTGAGCAACAAGACAATGACCGACCGTGTTTCAGTTGCCCGGCAACACTTAGCCTTCAGAGTAGGCGAGAGACGGAGAGATGGCTGGAAAGATATTAAACCTTGTGTACAGCTGAGCTTGTTTTAATTGATATTGACTTTGTGCACAGAGCAATGGAAGATGTATGTGACAAAATAAAGATTTTCTGCTCAAAAATACATTGTTTACATACCTTATTAATAGTACGTGTGAATGCAATGCTTTTCAAATCATAATACTCTCCAAAGACAGATATTCTCCAGTGATAGACAAAAACTAAAATCATCTAAAACATACAATAACATACAGTGAGTTACAATTCCAACAGAAATACAGGATCTCCAAAATACAAAGAACAACTGCTCTAATCTCAAGTTAATCACACGACTGGCTGAGTACCCCCATGATAAACTCAGGAAAGAAACAGAGAGGTCCAAGGTCCAAGACTACGTAACCTATTGAGTCTTTGGTTTGATTGGTAATTGCGTTACAGTAAAACCTTGACAAGGGTGCACTGTTTCTTGCCCTTCTTGGCAGAGGGTTGGGGGAGGGTGAGATCGAGTGCTTCAGTGTTTGGGGTCTTGACAGAGGGTGCAGTCCGGTCTCTGGTCTGCCTGCTGCTCCAGCTGGATGGTGATGGAATGGAAGCTGTAAGTTACGAAGCAAGACTGGGTGATCTCTCTCAGAACGAGCTGTGGCTCTGTCGTTTCATCTGGGGAGACCAATACAATGAATTAAAGCATTAAAGTCACAACAACAGTGAAAGCACCACATTAAAATTTCAGCAAACATATATGCTGTTCGCCAGTGATAGGACTATATAAGATATAAGCCGACACTGCAGTACTGCAGCTATTGTCAGCTGCATTAAATGTCTCGTCTGGCTGTTTGTGTTTTTTTTCCTTGCACTCTATTTTGTCCGCACTTGTGTAGTACTTGTGGTTTTCTATTTCTGTTCTTGCACTGCACCATGGTCCTGGAGGCACGTTGTTTCATTTCACTGTGTACTGTGTGTATAGGGTTGAAATGACAATAAACCTACTTGAATTGACTTGATGCTAGCACATGTATGTTCAGACCCAAACCTCACTGAATATCTCTATCATTCAGGCTTAATATTATAAGATTTGCATTATAATTACTGCAATTTGTTCATAAGTGGATAACAACTATTAAAGGGGACATATTATGCAAAACCCACTTTAGTTATAATAGGTCTATGGACAGGGATAAGCCAAGCGCTATGGCTACAGGCAAAGGCAAGTTACACATGAAGTGTTGTGTTGTTGCTGCAAAGAACAGCACAAATCCCTACACTTTCTCCCAGACAAAGAAAACCAAAGAACTGCGTGGGTTTCGAATAAGGAGCAAACTTCAGCATGCTGTGGGGATCTGTACCTACTGTCCCTGACAAATCAGCAGATGAGGGAGATGTAATTACTTTCAAATAATGACTTTTGTGTTTCTATCATAGCTAAATATTAATGAGCTTGTTCCTTTCTTAAGCAGGCGTGGCCAGCAACAGCTTATTTGCATAAAAGGGACAGAGCCCAGAAACGGCTTGTTTTGAAAGGGTCTGAAACTGTGAAGAAAAAAGCTGGTGAGATTTCTTTATGGGAGAGTGATTTTGTGCAAAGAACTTCATGAACATGTTTTGTATAGCCCATAGACCTATTATAACTTGATTTTCTAAAGTGAGTTTTGCAAAATATGTCCCTTTAAATGATGTCTCTTGTCCAAACCCTCTTTGTCCCAAATCTGTAAATCATACTATTGCATACAGATGATGGCTGGAGGCACAAGACATGCTGGAACAATGCTTCCGATAATAAGGTCACAAATCCTGTTTTATTTTGTACTCTTATAGTTAAGAATATCAGCCAACAGTACACCAAACCACAGAGAAATATCTTTCTCACCTATAGCCACATGGGCGGAGAGAACAGCCTGGTTCATGGTAAGGGCCCAGATGTGAAGGTTGTGTACTGCTTTTACTCCCTTTACAGAGAGTAGTCGGTTTCTCACCTCACCATAGTTCACACCCGCTGGAGTTCCTGCAGAAGACACATACACAGGACTCAGGACCATTCTGCGCAAAAACAATACTGTTATAATGACAGAGGTGCTGTAATTATTAGAAGAAAACATTGTAACCATGCAGGAAACATTGGAGTAATGCATGCAAAGAAAATCAGTTTCTTAAGACTGAAGTATATAATCAGTCTACTCTTACTCCTATTACAAACTACTTTTGAGGCTCCAGGGAGCTCAGGAGGAAAGATGCTAGCTGTACCTTCCATTAAGACCACCAGGATGTCCCTCATGATGGTGAAAGTTGTACCCAGGACAAACAAGGAGAACAAGAAAGTGCAGATAGGGTCTGCGATCTTGTATTCAGGCTGTACAAAAGATGGTGGTTAGTATATTAATAAAACATTTTGTGGAGTAAAGTACAGATAATTGAACATTTGGAACAGCATTGAAACCAATGTTAGGACAGCACTCATCTTTGGCACAACTTCTTACCCTAAAAAAGATGATGAGTGCGCTGACAAGCACACTGACACTCTGCAGAAGATCTCCGATCACATGCACGAAGGCAGCCCTCACGCTGGCGTTTTCCTGTGCTTTCTTTGCAGTTCCTTGGTCCTCTGGGTCATAGTGGTTACCATTAGCATGACTATGGCCATTCTTCTTTTCATGGCTGTGGCCATGGGAGCCAAGACCACCATGACTGTGACCATGGCCTGACTGGTGCAAAGTGAAAGCCATTCTGCAAGCCAAGAGGAATGTTACAGCCCATTTGTGTCAGCATTAAAAGACAGTTTTGTTTAGAACCTTGTAGAAGTGAATGAGTCTACTGTAAACACTGAGACCAATTATAGTTTAGCCTGAGGCAAAACGAAATCTGCAAAATCACCATAACAACAACAAAATATCCTCAGTGTACTGTAACCTGCAGGCAGTAGGTGAACATTTAGTGATGACTCACGATGAATGCCCATTGACAACAGATAAACAACATTCCACTCACATGATGTTGACCAAAACGGCACAGCCAGAGGTGATGAGCATAATAGTGCCCTCAATTTCATAGTCATCGACGATCAGACGCTCAACCGCCAAGTATACCAGCACACCAGTAACCAACCAAATAGTGAAGACAGACAGGAGAGCACCCAGGATCTCTGAGAACACACACAGATTTGCACAATAAGTTCCTTATATGCCATGATGATGATTGTGATAATGATGAGCCTTAAGCCATATATTATTTATGCTGGTGAAACCAGATTTCAACTTTAGAGGCACAAACAGACAAGGTCATTTGATAATATCCTATAACAATGTCACGGTTGCCAGACAGTTTTTATTTTTTATTTAGTTATTTTACATTTTATGTACTTGACACATGGTGTCAAGGACTTGACAGTTGTCTGCAGTGTATCTCATTTGCTGGGTGCTTCAGAGAGTTTTAAGTTAAAAGTTGAAATAAACAGTGAGTTCCTTTCTGTAAGTCTAGTTTCTGTCTGGTTCATTTTTACAGTAATGTGCAAGGTTCCCCATGGAGTAAATTTTCAAAGAAGAGAACAGACCAGACGGTTCTATCCAGACAGGCTATGTGAGGTTTGTCAGACATTCTTTCAGTATCAAGCAGCAGTTCTCAGGAAACATGGCTTCGTTCAAATTATTAATGCAAAGTTATGCGATGACAATGCTCACGACATCTCACCTGCGCGATGCCAGCCGTAGTTGAGTGTGTGTGTTGCAGGCCTGGATGACAGCCACAGGGAGCAGAGGCTGATGATGAAACTGGTGAAGTCTACCAGCAGGTGGGCAGCATCCGTCATCACTGCCAGACTGCCGGCAAAGTACCCACCTGTTCATGCAACCACACACACAAAAAAAACAGGATGCAGGCTAAAGTAGGTCATCTTTTTACATCCACAGCAAATGAAATGTTCTCAGAGATTTATCTGTGACGCGGCACGACTTGGTGGCAGGGATGAAAAGTGTGACAAGCGCACCTAAAATTTCTCCCACCATGAAAACCAGACAAACTGCTGAGGCGATGTAGAGCCGCTTCCTGGCCTGTTTTTTCTCCCGCTCTCTGTCCTCTGGGGCACGACTGCTGTCATGACAGTGCTTATTGTCCTTCTGCAGTGTTTCACCAGAAGGCACACTAGAAATGAAGGAGGAAAAACAATAGTACACCAATAAGGTGAAAAACTGGAAAGATATAAACTTGGTACTTGAAAAGTGAATAACAGGGTGTTACTAAAACTCATTTAAGTACTAACAATAAGTTCTGCTACATATCTGATTGCTCAACCATGCATAGAGTTGTGGTATGTGGTCACAGGCCTTTTCCTGAGGAGATTAGCCTACTGCACACGGCCATTTTTCAAGGGGAAAAAAAATCCCTGGATGGACTCGCACGATTTTATTATGACTCAGTGAGACTAGAAAAACTCGAATATGACGAAACTCACTCACTCATTTTCTGTAACCACTTAATCCACACTAGGGTCACGGGTACCCAGAGTCTATCCCGAGGCCAATGGGCACGAGGTCTATACAGAATGCCTGACATATGCAAAATTGATAAGCTTTCAAATTTAAAATACATATATATGTGGATTTCAGGAAACAGGTTTTTGTCTCTTAAATGGTGCATCACGACCAGAGACATGAACTAACAAGGCAAAAATAGGCCCATCCTGTCTTCAGACTGACTCTATTAAAGGCTGCGTCATCAAACAACACTGAGGAATCTATGACGTAACACGCTAGTAATGTAAAAGCTTGAGGGAAAACTAATTTTGGAATATTGATTTTCTGTAGTAGCCTATTTACCATACATTTATTAGAAAGCAGTTAGTGCAGGGGCAACATAATAATATAATGTCCACACAAAACCCGTCCTGCGGCGTATCCCCACACACTGCTCCCCAGGTGCTACATTGTCGGCAGCCCACTGCTTCACTTGGTGAATGGGTTAAATGCAGAGGAAGTAGTTCACACTGTGTGCTGTGGTGTGTTCAGGCATAACTATAAGCGTCACTTTAATAATGGCGAATATTTACTCTTTAGTAGAGGCTGAAGTCGAGCTTGATCTTGAAGGTGAGTACCGAGGAAAGTCTCGGTGCATTTGTAACACGGTTGAACTCATGACTCCTGACTGAACTGAATCCGCCTAACACACACACACACACACACACACTACTGCTCAGACAGGCTGAGGGCGCTGCGCAGAGTTTGCGCACCGTGCGAAAATTTAACCCCCAACCCTCTAGAGACAGGCTATTTTTCATTAATATTGAAGCAATAAACATTACATTCAGCACACCGAATGGATGAAACAAAACATATCATAAGCATGAGATTGCACTTTTTACGGATGTTTAACAGTCACTAATCCTAAAAGAAACTTTATATTCACCCAGATTTCCACACATTACCTCGCCAGCGTGATGGTGTACGTCGTCGCAGCGCTGTCCTTCGTCAGAGGAACTTTTTCAGGATCGTGTTTGAACATGGTTACAATTTTCCACACACCTCGATTAATTTCTTTTAAAGGATTTATTAGAAAGCTAAATATTCAATAAATTAAGTGCGTTAAAAGTTTTTTATTTTAGAGAAAATTAATTACATTAAAAAGCGAATAAAATGGACTGTGTGTCTCAGCTGCCCTCTTTCAGCATCCTAAGGAGGCAGTGGGAACGGAGCTGCTTTTTGAAGCCTTGTGACTCGGAACCGTGTGCAAATGCTGCTCGCAGCACCTAAAGGCCAAACCACCAGAAACTCTGGCGAGGATCGGGTGGAGAGCAAAAACCTGGTAAAGCTAGTTCGAGAGGAGTTTTCAAACGATGTTACCTTCGTTATTCTTTCGTCATGGCATGGGATATCCAGCGACCATGTAGATCAAGTGTCCACATACTTTTGTCCACTCAGTGCATGTCATTTGTATGGAAACCTTTTATTATAAGCAGTAGCTATATTAGTTTGAATGCACACGTTTTTGGCACTAATTTTGCACCCGAGATTCTTATGTAAAATGGGACAGCCTCAATTGCTTGTTTTCATTCCAGGATTGGGCTGGATATTCATTTGTAAGGAATACAAAACTTTCTTAAGTGGACTTACTTGAGAACATGAGCAATACAAAAAGAAAACATAGTTTTATTTAATTATAATCATATAAATAATTGTAGATTTGTTTTATTCATTTGAGAAACATATAAAGAACTGCTTTCTCTTTGCTGGACAGACTGAAGCCAGGACTATCTTCTTTTAGCTGCCTTAGCTTGTCAAGAAAGACAGTGAACTGCACAAAACGTTTTTACTTTGTATATGCCATTGTATGACTTATGAATCTCTGTAAATGATACAGAGACGGATAGACATACCTGAAGTGTCTGTGATGGCTAATACAGTGACTGCTGAATGTATGTACAAAGATAATATGTATATGTGATTGGTCTGAATAGCTGAAGGCACTTTGTATAAAATAAATAATAGTAAATGAGCAAAAAGAGCCTGGACATGGCAAAGAAACAATGGAATATCTTTATTGATTACCATTATTAAGAATGTAGTCAGACATAATTTAATTCCTGCTTTGCTTAGTCAAAGTGTGTTTTTATCAACTAATTAATGCTGAAGACTGTTGGAGAGTTTTTAAAGGATGCTACTGAAAGAGGTGCAGTTTCTCCATTGCACCATGGTATTATGGCCCACCACTATGTTTTCAAAACCTTTAGTAACATTTGTATTGTTTTTTGTTAATCAACAAGCAATTACATCTATGATCAAAGTAAAGTAGCTGTGCCCATTTTGCAAAGTTTAGTTTTATTTTCAATTCTGTTTTGTTCACTTCACTCATAATGTCCTGGACCTGACAGCTAACTGCAATGTGTGTACAATAATTAATAATTACCCCTTCTAGAAATGTTCTGTCTTGTTAACAATTGCAGTATGATGGAAGGTTTTCCTTGGTATTGCTCCTTATTTTTTAAAGAAACAAGCTGTGTTAGGTTAATAAGACATGTTACTTAATCCTCAGTGTGCATGGCTGCATGTTAAAAATGCAAACTTGAATATGTGTTACTGAAGTTTATTCTGCTCACACATCCTGTATACAAGCTTGAGAGAAAATCATTTTCTGTAGGATGGTACGCTCCGCAGCAACAGCACACAAGCCACCATGCCCAGGCCAGGAGTGTGGAGCTGAAGAGGTGTAAAGCTTCTCAGCATGTGGTGAATAACATTCGTATGAGCTGGAGGTCACTCACACCCACTTCTAACAGGTATAACAATTCAAGTTCATGGCCATGCAGTCTCTATGGTCAAACTCCGTCAGGAGAATGGGTCACAATGAAATGCTCAGTCACGTTAAAGTCTCAGCCATGGAGCGGTAGATCAAGCAAACAGAGTGGAGCTGCTGGGTTCTGAAGTGCATAGTGTGTGAAAATTACTCATCCTCTGTCGCACCACTCGCTGCTGAGTTCCAGATTGCTTTTGCAGCATCAGCACAAGGCCTGTACATGAAGAGCTTCATGAAACGGGTTTCCATGGCTGAGCACCTGTACACAATCCTAGGAGAAGACTATGCAGTGCAGGGATATCCAGCAATCTTACATAGATCAGGTGTCCACATACTTTTGTCCATATAGTGTAGGTCATGTGTGGACGATTTTACTAGAAGCTGTATGTTATTTTTAATGCACACATTTTTACCACCAGTGTTGGGCCCTGTACCAGAGTTTCTACGTGAAGTGGGACAGCCTTAATTGCTTGCTTACAGGAGTTGCCTGGATTGGACCAAAGGGCTGGAATTATCTGGATATGTACTTGCAAAGACTGTTAATACAAAGCTTTCTTAAGTGGACTTAATTGAGTGCATGGGCACAATACAAATAGAGAACATAGTTTTATTGAACCTTTATAATCATTTAAACATA
Organism: Hemigrammopetersius urotaenia; assembly: GCA_037974485.1. Taxonomy (NCBI): domain Eukaryota; kingdom Metazoa; phylum Chordata; class Actinopteri; order Characiformes; family Alestidae; genus Hemigrammopetersius; species Hemigrammopetersius urotaenia. The sequence goes on from JBBPDC010000141.1 coordinate 11,118,451, forward strand.
TTTATTTTATAACTATTATATATATGTATATATAAAATATACAGTGGAGAAAATAATTATTTGACCCCTCGCTGATTTTGTAAGTTTGTCCAATGACATAGAAATGAAAAGTCTCAGAACAGTATCATTTTAATGGTAGGTTTATTTTAACAGTGACAGATAGCACATCAAAAGGAAAATTGAAAAAAAAAAACTTTAAATAAAAGAAATGTAACGTTTGGCGAACCTTCGACTCATCAAAGGAGAAGTAGGTCGCCAGAATATTAGGGACAGGGCTCTGGACAGAGGTACGTGAATGCGAGTGCTCGATGAGCTGGGTGTGTGGGTGTGTGTGTGTGGCGTGTGAGCGTGAATGCCTACAGGTGCGCTCGTTAGGAACGTGAGGGTGTGAATGAGGACAGCTGGGCTCATTATAGGAGCGTGTTGTGTGGTCACCGAAATCCCATGTCTGGCAACCGACATCTTTGGGGAAGTCTGAGTAACAGTAAGAAGATAAATGTATCCTTCCCGACAGTTAGAAAACATAGTAATGAAAGTCGAGTCGGAAGGACTCTATAAACGTATCGCCCTGTGGCTAAGCTGTGCTGTAAAGTTGGAGTGAGTGAGTGGGGACGGTGTTCGTGGTTTTCTCCTTCCCATCTAGGAGGCTACCAGGACTGCGGGGCACAGGCTTCACAGCAAGCTGAGGAGAGAAGCTGCTGCAGAGAGACAAGTGGCATGTTTCCC
>JBBPDC010000141.1:11127611-11170414 GCA_037974485.1 Hemigrammopetersius urotaenia
TTGATGTGCTATCTGTCACTGTTAAAATAAACCTACCATTAAAATGATTCTGTTCTGAGACTTTTCATTTCTTTGTCGTTGGACAAACTTACAAAATCAGCGAGGGGTCAAATAATTATTTCCTCCACTATATAAATATACATTTATTTTATATGAGAACTAATTTCAGCTCTGTCTATTGCGTTGACATATATAACTACATATACACAAATGCGTGGGAAATTTAAGAAATAATGTCCACTGCATAAGACAGGTAAATCAGTCAAGTAACATGTTTTTGCTGGCAAGATATATGATTTACTACTCTGTAAAAGCTACGGAAGCTGATAGATGTAGTTATAGTGTCTGTAAAAGCAAATACATGTAATGTGATAGGTCTGAACATGCATATTGCAAGATGTTGGCTGAGAGGCACTTTGTATGAAAATAAATAATAGAGAAGGAGCAAAGAGAGCTTGGACAAGGCAGAAAAAAAGCAGAGATGTCTGTATTGATCATGACAATATAGTCAGACGTCATTTAGATCCTTCTCAGCTCAGTCAATGTGTTTCTTCAGCATCTGATACAAATAGGGTCTCATCACAAGTCATAACCCTTTTCTTTACCAAAGCTGGCAGTATGGAGCACAGACTAACAGGATGGGTGTCTTTCTCCCAGACAGAGGCCTTCTGACTGGTGGATAAAGAGATAAAAAGATCCTCTCAAGGTCACAAGGTCATCTTTAAAGGTCCCGTGGCATGAAAATTTCACTTCATGAGATTTTTTATCATTAATATGAGTTCCTCTAGCCTGCCTATGGTCCTGCAGTGGTTAGAAATTGCGATAGGTGTAAAGAGTGACTTGATCCTCCTGCTCTGCTGTTGAGGGAACTACAGCTCAGATTGCCCGATCTGGAATTTGCCCCATATGTCGTCATACAGGGAATCTTTACCTTCCCTTTCTCATGCTTTGCCTGCCTAGTTTTTCCTCTAGAGACATCATGGCTTGCAAACGAGCAAAGCATGGCAGTTGCTTGGTGCTTAGATGTACAAATGAGCACCAAGGCTGAATTTTGGAAAGAGACTTCAGATACAGTATTAGGGAACCATATAAAGACCTATATAAAAATATACAAAAACAGCATGGGAAAACTGGGATCATCCAGCACTACAAATGGCAACCTATTAGGGAATGATAGTCAGCTGACTATCCTAGCTTTATCGTAGCTTTCCTTTGGTTACTATCTGAAGAAAAGAGAGAAACAAGCAGTAAATAAGAGATACTGGTGACATTTTTATATGACACATAATGATTGTTATAAAATAGATTCATACCTGAAAATAACCTATTAGGGTAATCATTAAAAAGATTCAAACAGCTGGAGTTGTAATGAATTTGCTCTTATGCATAGTGAGGATAGTTCAAGATGCAAAGTGTCCACAAACTACTGGTGGGTCTGTAAGTCTCCAGATCACCATTAAATACTTTATCAGTACAGTTTCAGAACTTAGCAAAAGACACCAGAAGTTCGTGGGATGTAAAAGGAATCAGTATCATGCGGAAATGAACCTTATCTCCAGCATAAAATACATTGGTAGGAATCTTGTTCAAGTCTTTCTGTCATTGCCATGAGGTCAAAATTGGGCCAGTTAGATCTTCTAGCAAGAGAATAATCCAAAGAAAACCTCTCAATTCTATCAGTAATGGTGGACTGACTACAAAATGAAAGGAGAATTCTTTTTACACACAATTCTTTCTCTGAAATGTAATCAAAGCAAATTCTAAGAGGTTTTATGGTAAATTGTGCAGTGAAATAGACAGGCTGTGATACAGTGTTGTTGATATAAACCAGGGGTCACAATGTCTAAAGCTTAAATGTAGTCAATTTAAAATGACCAGTGAGCCCACATGTCTTGAGAGTTTACAGCCTCTTTCTCCAGGCTCCCTAGTGGCCATTCCGCCAGCAAAATGGAAATCGACTCAGTTGTTTTTAATTATGTAATAAAATAAAATATTTCTCCCCATAGCTCTGTTAAACTGTCAGATAAATAAGGATGCAATCTGCTCTCTGTGTGTGGGAAGTTCTGACTCTGTGTTCAGCTGCTAGCAAAACTGCAACTGTCTTAATAACAAGCATAAAAAACCAACAGTTTCCACAATAAAAAGTAGCATTTAAATACAAATACATTTTCGCGAATGCCGGCTTACTTGCCTGTGGTGAAGAAAATCCAGTGTGTTTTCAGTTTTGTAAGTCATACAAATACACTATGTGGACAAATGTATTGGGACTCCTAACCATTACACCAACAGAGACTTGAATGACATTCAAATACATGTTTAATATGGAGTTGACCCCCTCCCTTGCAGCTGAAAGGCTGTCCACAAGCTTGTAGAGTGTTTCTGTGGGAATTGTGCCCATTTATCCTGTAGAGCTTTTATGAGGTCAGCCACTCGCCTGTATGGGCCGTGCTTTGTGCACTGGGGCACAGTCATGCTGGAATAGAAAAGGTTCTTCCCCAAACTGTGTCCACAATGTTGGAAGCAGATTATTGTCCAAAATGTATTGACATGCTGAGGCACTAAGATTGCTCTTTACTGGATGTAAGCGGCTTAGCCTAAACCCTGGAAAAACAAGTGTGTCCCAATACTTTTGTCCACATAGTGTATATTCCATTGACATTATTGAATAAATCAAAGAAAAAATCAAAGAAAAAAAATCTGAGAAAACCCCTAAACAGGTGGAAATGAAATTTTGTCAAAACATTCTTAAAATGTCTCAGGAATCAAGTGGCATAGTTACACGGATTTCTTAAAAGTGTCTGAGGGAGCACTCAGACGTGTGTGTCAGATAGCTGGTTTCACCACAGACATAGCAAGTTTCTCTAGAATGCCACATATTTACATCAAACCACTTTGAAAGAATGTGTGTACATCTCAGTGATTTAACTGTAGAAATTTGGAAAACGAAGATCAAGGACCTTTGGAGGGAATCTCACATGTATAGGTGATGGACCTCACACTGTTACAGAATAAGGCTGTACTGAAATAAAATGGTACACTAATGTTAAATGTATGGGTAAAAATAATACATGTTTTTGACTAATGTTTGTTTTTAAGAGCCTTCGCTTTCACTGAAAGGTAAGCTTGCTATTAACTTCACCACAAAGTTAAGCAGATTATTGAAGAATTGTCCCTAGCCCTTTTCGTTCTTCTCAAGCAGCGATACCTTTGATTCTGACTATACTAAGATATTCGTTGTCATTAAAATTCATTACTTTATAATTTCATGGGGTTTTTTTAATTGATTCTTTTTGTAAGGTATATAAAAAAGGGAACTACGTGTTCTTTCTTGGTTGGTGGCAGAAATAAAGAAGGGAGTTTGTCTTCCATGTTAAAAGTAGTAAGTTGTCTCCGTGTCATCTCTCTTCCCACGGCCTGAAAAATAGTTAACACTGAGACCAAAGCCGTGATACACTAGCATACACGGGTCAGCCCAAGTGAAAACAACCCAACCCAAGCCACTGTTTTGTGTTATATATAATTTAGTCAGAATGCTACATTGTCTCCTGCTTCCATCCACAACGTTTTGTACAGCACCAAATCAGAAAAAGTTGGGATGGTATAGAAAAAAAGAGTTATTCTTAAATTTACATTGACTTTAATTTAATTGCAGACAGTATAAACCCAAAATATTCATCCATTCCTTCATTTCAGGGCTGCAACTCGTTCCATTAAAAAAGCTGAGAACGAGGTAATTTCCCAGCTTAAGATTTTGTTGCTTACAAAGATCTTCTTTGTCCCATCAGAAACAATTCATTGTCTGATTTGGAGATTATTGAAGACATGTTTCTCTAAAACCCCCTCAATAGGAGAAAAAAGCAGCAAAAGAAAAATCAACTTAAAATGTATGTTGCTATTTATATCAGCCTCTCAGTTGTCTTCTTTTAACAACCTTATGGATCTCAAAATCTCAAAACTTTGCTAGTTAAGACAAATTTCAGATATTGTACACGCTCATTTATGAGGCAACCACGTTTTTTGGATCTTTTGGTTCACTCGACCGGATTATTTGAAACAAAGATCAGAGCAGTGTGAGAAAAGAAAGAGCATTTTAAGAACTTAAATTATGATCAGGCTGAGATTAGAGGACACTTCTTTCTCTGAAGCTGAATTTAAGAGAAAATGTTTAAAAATTCACATCTTTTTCCCTTCGCTTTGGTAATTAGAAAAGAAAAGATATTAAGGAATCAATTAAGTCTTCTTTGACTGCCTATGTTTTTCAATGCAGTTTATTTGGTTCAGGGATCTGAATATTTTACAAAGGTTTGATGTTAAAATACACAGACGCAAATAAGTTACAAGTTGTGGTTCCATAGGCAATAACAAGATCCTTCAGATTCTACAAAGGAAATGATTATCAGCTGTATGACACAGCAGTTATACAGTTATACAGTAAACACGTACACCAGGTGAATGCTTCAACCAACAAACTCCTCATGAGAAATGTTTTAGACTCATTTTAGCACAACATCTTTGGAGAAGCATCTGTAACAGAACACACAATGGCCCTGAAGAAACAGAAGTCATGGGCATCTTTCTTTCGGAAGACCAATTAAAACATTGCTCCTAATTTATGGATTAAATACTGATGAACATAAAATGAGCAGAAGAGTGATCTACCTTTGGTAGACATTTAAAATGTACAGGATTTCAAATGGTCTCCATTAATGTCAGCTGTCTGCCACATTACACCATGATCATGATGGAAAAGCAAATGGTTATGATAACCATTTAATGCAGATTTCTACTGTTGGAGCAATGACTGTGCATTACATAAAAAACACCATCTCTTTGCAGCAAAATCTTTCCACTACAGCACTTGGGAATGCCATACTACTTTGGGAAAGGGACCAGCGATATGGTGAGATCACTTCAATAATAAAATACTGCAGTCGACTAAACATACTGCAATGAAGATTTTATCCACAAGTCACCAATGCACTGGTGCATTCACTACATGAAAACAAAAAAACATCACAGCAAATCTCAACCACTATCCCAACCACTATCCCAGCACTTCCGGCGATCCCAACAATACGAGAGATAGAAACCTATTGGCTTAAGTAGAGGTGAGCAGAATAAGATTACAGCGATTTGTTCAATCGAAACAATGTAATCACTGACTGTGATAAGCCTAACTTAGTTTGAGACAGCATGGACCTTTGCACCAACAACAGTGTCTCACAATCAGCTGTATCTTTTGTAAACCTGAGGGTCAGGGTCAGGTTTGAAAAGGTACCATCATACCAACAGGTTTAGGTACGTCGCAGTCAAAGTGATGGCATGCCCGCAAGAGTAGAGTCGGACCCATTATGTTTCTGAGCAGGTGATGAATGCTTAAAGAATATGAACAATGACTGGACTTTCTTTTTGTGGCCTGACATTTCCATCCTGCCTCTTTTCATTTCATATTCAGACTGGATAAGTTGCAACATTACCAGTGGGCTTTTGAAACATGGCTTGTGTAACATCCCATTTTACAAAATCCATGTTAATGAAGGGGGGTGGGGGGGTTGGGTTTGTTTCTCAGTCCTCCCTCGGCCTCAGACTGTCCAGGACACATCCACACAGTGATAGTACGATGGTGAGATCACACATAAGAGTCAGGGACAGTGGTCCTCAGGACGAAAGTATGAGAGTGTTAGCCATGGAGGGAAAATGTGTCCAACTCAGTCAGAGGGGCTGTACAGGTCACCGGAGGAGGGCAGGCGGACATGACCACCTGTTACGTTAGGAAGCAGGGAAAGATCCGGCAGGCTATTGAGACGAGATCTGAGCTCCTTCCGCACCTGGGTAACCCGTGCCAGCTTACGCTTGTACTCCTACAATGCACACAAAAAGGTTTATTAGAGGCTATACCAGGTTAGTGCAGGTACAAAAGAATCAACCAACAACATTAAATGTACAATACAGCAAATATAATGGTAATCAATGCAAAACTGATTCAAATTAAAAGCTTTTCAAAACCTTTGTAACAAAAAGGCCACAAAAACTAACTACACCATAGCTGTTGACAGATTATCTAAAAATTAAGCTAGGCCTTATCTGTAAGCACAGCCACACCCACACACTGCAGGCAGAATAAATGTATTCAATAATTAAGCACTGATAATTTCTATGACCTCAGTAAAACTTACTGATGTATGTAATGTAATGTATGTAATGGAAGCTCACAGCGTTTCCGTTACTGCACTTTGACAAAGCTAATTTCACCTCTCTAAAATAATGCGTGTGCTCTTTTATCCCATTTTTGTACTTTTTATTCTACAGATATACCAGGATGCACATTAACAGTACAAATGCTCCTAAAGGGAAACTGCTTTGTATGCAAACACAAGCTTGTGTGGACGACACAGGATGTAAGGATTTCCAGCTCCTTCCGTAATCAATTTTAGGGAAGATATTAAACTGATTTAATATCCTTGCTAAAGTCATTGTTCATAAACAAATGTAACAGCATCTCTATTTGTTTAATTTAAACATAATAAAAATGTAAATATAACCAAGACTGGAAACAGAAAGCATTTTTGTTTAAGTTCATAAAGCACTCCCCACCAGAAGGGCAGTTCTTAACAAGTCGGTTAAAATCGGTACATTTATATTTAATTTATTATTAAATAAATATTATTAAATATTTAATTGATAAATTAAATAAACCCCCAAGTCATTCCCTTGGACTAATCAAAACCAGGTTAAATTTTAAGTTTGTCGTCCTCATCTTTGAAAAAGCCTCTTTATAGTGAGTAAAATTACTTCAAATGTATAGTAAGGGTTTTTAGATTTTAAGTCATTTGTAATGGCCTCCATTAGTCATAAAATTTTGAAACATTGATTTTGATGTTTTAAAATTATGTTAAAGAAAAATAAATGAAAATACAAGGTTTAGTTCTGGCAGCTATGCTATGGTTTTACAGACAGGGAGGTAAAAAAGTCAGATCGAGGTAACACCTATGAATAAAGCAGTTATCAAATGTTAAAAATCTTTGAAGTCAAAGATCAGATACAATACTTGTTTATGCTACAGGCTGTGCTCCTCACTCTAAAATACCCTTGCACTCAAAGTGCACAAGAACAGACTGGAAATTTATTCCCAGTGAAAATATTATGCAAATAGAGTCAAATAGGTGATTAAAAAACCACAACAGGGCCACTGTCGAGCAGATATGGACCATTCTCCGCATTGACACTGACTTGGCAATGGTATGTTCAGGGGTTGTGAACTAGTTTGGACCTCAGTTTGGACGGTTTTACCAGGATTTTGAAAGACCTCAGTGTCACAGCTGGGGAGAAAACACTGTACCAAAAACATTCACCCTCCAAGTGTTACTGTGGTCAAAAATGAAACCCTGATGTAGGACTAGAGCAGCGGCCCCCAACCTTTTTGCACCACAGACCAGTTTCATGTAAAAAAATATTTTCACAGACCAGTATAGACATGACTCTGATAATTAACAAAAATATTTTTATTCTGGCTTTTTCTGCCGCCTGGTACCAAATGATTCACAGGCCGATACCGGTCTGCGGCCCGGTGGTTGGGGACCTCTGGACTGGAGGACAACCAACTAAATGTGCCTGGAAACAGATATAGCTGTATGATCTCCAAGAGTACCGTGGTAGACATTTCTAATAAAGAGTGGATGTACAGCGTTTAAAGAACCACCACTGTGTATAACTGCATAGTGCCCATATACATACATATTAAATATAAAATTAGTAGGTGTACCTGAATGGCCAATGATTGTAAATGTGTGTATACACAAAGTTTAACTGGTAAACTGGCTCGTTTGTACACTTTAATATCGTACTACTGTAGCTATTAACAATGTTCTAAGTGGCTTTATAAAGGAGTACATGTGAAACCAACAGCATTCATGAATAGGATTGTTTAAAAAATAGACCAGTCCAGAATGTTTCATTTACTTTCATCTTTATTTGTTCTGTAAAAATGAAGACACAGCATACTGGGACCTGCTGAGACCTGTTGGCAAAGCTGAAGAATGAATTAATATTTATAACACTCAATCTTTATGTGCAGTCACATTTTCTTCTCTGTGTCAGTCAAGGAAAATATTAAATGCTCCTGCATTCCTGAGCTTATACTACCCTCTAGTGGACAAGAACAGACCCAAAGACGGAAGAAAGTGTCAAAAGTTAAGTGTAAAAAATGTGGGAAAGCAAAAGTAGAACATATAACACAGGGGTCACCAACCTTTTTGAAATGGAGAGCTACTTTACAAGTACGCTAGAACAGAGTTTACTTAAACTTACCAAAACTTCATGTATAATAAACATATTTTGAATGCTTTTTCGTTTATCGCCATTTTCCAATCAATATAAATGTAAATGTGATTAAAGAAATTAAATGTTAAATGATCAAATTAAATGTTAGATGCTCCTCACTGGTGAGTTGTGCTACTTTTAGAACAGGTCCACAGGCTACTCAGGTGGTCCTTGGGGGGGGGACCTTGGTGACCCCCGATATAACAGAGTTTATAAGAAAATGGTAAGATTACGCACTTCTAGTTTCTGTTCATTCTGGGTCAGGCCATCCCGCTGGCTCTGTAGAAAGAGAGTAAGCAGCCGAGTGAGCTGCCGACGGTCATCTATCTCAGCTGCCAGGCGCCCGCTGTAGTCTGCTAGCAGCATGCAAGCTTCCTCTACCAGTCTGGATAGCCGTTCACCTGACTCCTTATCTGAGACAAACATACAGGACAGACCCAGAAACCACATTAGCTATCACAAAATACCACTACCCGAATAAAACAGGCTGTACCATAAACTGAAGACATTTCACAAGATAGAGAGGGTAGTAATAGAAAAGAGGGTCCGCCTTTTTTCTTAACCTATTTCAAACTGGCCCACAAAGAGAGAGAAAGTTAGTATCCAAAATTCTCGGTTAAGAATTACTCTCATGAATTTTGATTAGTTCGATCTACATGACATTGTGAAACAAATTATAGACACCAATTAGTTTTTTTTTTTTTAAACTGAGAGTATTATGAGCAGGGGTTGACGTAATTTTTTTGCTGTAGTTAATGAGTACCTACATTAATGAATTGGTACGCACACAAATTCTATTTTGTTTTTTTTTACCTAACCATGGCGCTTCAACATGATGGGTGTGTCTGCTTTCTCACCACTAACTGGTCGAAATGATGACGGCATGCTGGCAGAGCCACTCGGGGCGAGTTTGAGTTCAGCCTGTTTCTGTTTTTTTGGCTGTCGAGTGAGAAAAAGCGTCTCCCTCAGATCCGTGGAACTGGGGCAGATCACTCCTCTCTGGACTGGCACACGGGTCTCATATCGGGGTGGGCCCTGAAGTCAAGGGGGCGGGCCCTGAAGTCAAGGGGTGGAGCACGCAGTTACAGAAGCGCTGACATGAGACCTGCTCTGACTGAATATTAATTGGTGCAGAAGCGAAGCTCCGCTGACCAGCAGGAACCATATTTTTAAACATCATTATTTTTTTTTTAAGGTTTTCCTTTCCTGAGTGGTGATACTTAGAGATCGAGTATGAAGCTACACAAATTAGGTATGCATTTGCACAGTGAAGACTGAAAACTGGTGCGCATGTGTCGTACCACATACGCCAATTCTTGCACGCGTACCTCTTATGTCAACCCCTAATTATGAGGGCAAAAATACAAAGTAAGTCTTTTTAAAGGCTTACTAGTTTACCTTTTTTCAATTACATGTCTTAAAATATGGAAACTGGTGATTAATAGCCACGAAACACATATTACTCAATTACTAATGATCAATAGTAACAGATGTAATTTTATGTGCTTCAAAACACTGAGGTTTCACAAACCTGTGACCCTGTGCAGCAGGGAGGAGTCCTGAACCTCAGGGGGTAGAGCAGATATTCTCTGACGCAGGGCTGAGTCGCTGGAGGCTGCATTCTCCAGCTCCTGCAATGCTCGGATCAAATCTGCTGTCTGAGATAGATAAGACCATTACAGTGTGAAGGCTGGACAATTACTGTATAGACACAGTCTATGGTTTCACCAACAGATGCCATTCTTCAGTACCTGTGGAGGCTCTGCTGGGGAACTTTGAGAGGCAAAGTCTTCATCGCGCGCTTTAATCTCCTCATATGGCCGTTTCTTGGCCCTTTTTTCTCCATCTGGGGTACATGAACAGAAAATCCATTTAAAACCTGGAATTTCTACAATATGTTGCCTATAAAATGGCTGAAGCTTTCAAAAATACTCAGTATTGCATCATTCATAAGTTTCAAACTGTCAAACATGAAATTAAGATGTAGATAATAAACAGATATAACTGTAAACTGTAACTTTAAACAATTGTAAACAGATATAATTGTAAACAGATATCTGGGTCCCTGAGCAAGACCCTTAACCCCAAGTTGCTCCAGGGAGACTGTCCCCTGTAGTTAAGGAATGGAAGTCGCTTTGCATAAAGGAGTCTGATAAATGCCGTAAATGTAAATGTAAATGTAACAGATGTCTAATTAGTAACTGTTCCAGTTAGAATGACAGCCATCAGTTAGAGAAAAAAAGTATTACACTGAGAGTGTAATGGTAGGACTGTTTGTGGGATGTTTAGACAGCTATTTGATAGTGTCCAAATAAAATGTTTAACTTTAAAACCTTTCTTTGGAAGTCTCTACAATAATGCTACAAGAAAGACATGCTAGCTAAATCTGTACACAGCTAAATGTACACAGGTAAATCTGGAGAGAAAGAAAATCAAATGAAGAAATCTAAATTCTGAGCCCAGAGACAGATTTAAAGTTACCCAAGCTATACAGGAAATATTTTACATTTATGTTGCAATTAAACTGTATTCCTCCTGCATTTATAGTACTTAACACATGCCTACAAATAACAAAAGTATAAGAACTTGATAACCTCTCGCTAGTTTATGGACGTGTATCTCTATTTGGCCCCACAGGACCTCCAGGCAGTCTGCATCCTACCTCTTAGCCCACCTGTACCTATTCATTGTTCTTGATTGGCTCGGGAGTGCTGGGAGTTGCAAAACAGCAATAATCTGCTGTTCTCTGAGGACTAGGTTGGGAAGCACTGGTCTACACAGTCTGTTGAATTCACCAGTATTGGAGCATACTATTTAAGCATTAAAAAGTTACCAGTGAACTTGTTAAAGATGACATACAGTTTGGGATCACAACAACGCCAGGTGTACTTACGTAGCACCTCTGAGAGTTTCTCAAGCAGATCATTCTCATACACTGCTCTCTCTTGCCAGATGGACAGAACGCGGTCCAGCTGCTTCTTACAGCCCTCCTCCCCTTCACTGCACACAATGTGGACAACAGCAGCATCAGTGACTGCATGGCAAACATCTTTATAAAACATCCCCCTTCCTGCAGAAGCTATCGGAGTGAGAATAAACAGTGAAACGTTACCTGGAGACATGTTTGAAGGCATCAGTAATGACAGGCGCGAAGTCCTGTGTGAATTCAGGCCCTTTCCTCTTGCTGTTCTGGATGACGTCGTTTGCAAGATACAGAAAGGTCAGTTTGCGAGATACCTGAGCTGAGAAAAAAAAGACAGGAGAAAAGCAGCAAAAAGATTAAAAATATTCTTTTAACCATAATCCTATTATCAGCAGCAGCATAATTATTTTTACTAATAGTATGGTTTAATTTTGAATGCTAATTAAAAGTAACAACAGTTACTCATAGTAAGACTGTAAGGCCTTAGTTTCCCCACCCAGCTACTGACAAAAAGCTTGCAAAAAATGGACATGGGAAAAGCTCTTATTGCCACTGCTAAATACTGAGGCAGTTTTAATGGTTCCCCTGATCAGATCATGTCAAGATATCTTTGTTGATAAAGATCGATCCTGACACACAAACACTGGACACTTGACATACCAGATTGTTTTTTGTGAAAGAAATCAACTAGATGACAACCTACATTGGGACTCTAGAGCCACAAGTTGTTTGTGGTTCTGCAAGTGGAAGTAATTACTGAATACAGTATAGTGCTACCAAGGGACCTTCAGATTGTTTCAGAGGGAGCCTGAAATAAAGAAGAGGCTGGTTCTCCTGGTTACTTATACACTGGCCTCTCGAGTTTTAAGCAACAAAGACAAAACACACACACTCACTGTGGCAACAGTTACCCTTGGGGACTGGCTTTGTAGAATATTTACAGAGCCTGTGACAATACTATTCCTCAAATTGACATTTTGACAGTTCTTTGTACATTCAATTTTTAAAAAATGAACAAAGAAGGAAAACGAGAAGCAGTAAAGGCTGAATTGACACTCTATAAAATGATACACTGAAATCAATGAAGTAATATACGAAGTTAATAAAGTGTCTTTGAGGGAAGTTGTGTCTGCAGTGTGACTACCTACTTGGCTAATATAGAATGTATCGAAGTTTTTAAAACAAGATGATGCTGTTTGACATTTTCTTCATAGCTATTAAAAAGCCAGGGTCAGATGTGGCACAACAATGCAATAAACTAAAAACATCTGTAAACAATATTCTTAATTAACATACAGGTAGCAGCACACCTAATTTCCTATTATTGCAAAAAAACAAAATCTCTAAAATGAAATACTTTATCATACATAAAGCAGAACAAAACAGCAAATTCTAAGCAACTGTCTTAACAGAGATATCAGATCTTGCACCCAGCAACATCTGGAAACAGGTGTTGATGTCTTGCACCTGTACTGAAAGTTAGCATTCAAATATATAAGAAGACAGAATGTTACAAGCTCTCTATTAAAAAAAGACTTGGGCTACATGCCTTGAACTGGCAGCCTTTGTGAGCTATAATGAACCCTGACTGCACTTACACCTTGGAATTAATCTTGTGTAGTATGCATTTTTTCTTTCTTCCTTCCTATCCTATTTCTAACAAATCTATCAAGTCAGAATACCTTGCTATCTGCAAAAGGTACTATGAAATATTGGTTTACTCTGAAACTTAGCAAGCCAAGGCCAAACAAACAATATATGAAACATGACATTACACAAAATCTGCAAGTTATCCCCACCTCACTAACCATAGAGCAAGGTTGTTTAAATTTAGCCTGCCACAAACACATAAGTCTTTATTCTCACTGTCTTACAGAATGGAAATCTGAACATTACAAATGGGTCTTTTAGAACAACATGAGTTACAGTTGTGGGTAGTAGTGGATTGTTACAATGTTGTTTTCAATCAAAGCATAAAAGCATCATGTGCACAGGAAATTTATGCAGAGAGAATTTATCAAATTGCCCACAGATATACAAACGTCTAAACAATTCAGATGCTATACTGTGATCCTGCTCTAGGTCCAAGTCAACATTAGTTACAGGGCAAGACTGACAGATAAGTCTGAGTACAGATTCTGGGAACTCATTGTCAAGTATTTGGGTTAAATGTCCACAAAACATAAAAATATAACAAAACATCTTCAGAAAACCAGAAAAGAACTTGTGGATGGCAACTAAATTTTTCCATTTAATAACTGCTTTAAATTCACAACTACCTTGTTTGGTCCAGACTTTTCAATTGGGTTCATACTAAAACACAAGCTGTGAAATGTGCCTTGGACCACTGCTTAGATCAAAGGAGGCGGCCTTGTTTCGGATCAAAACTGATTTTACTGTGTACCGTGTGTATGGCAGAAATGACAAATAGCTACTTGACTTGACTTTCTAACAGGCTAAATAGGAATGAGGTTACAGAAACAACTAGATTGCATTTCCGCAGAGAAAACGCAAAGTGCGCTTGCTCAAATGCAGCAGTCTTCTTGCTTTCTTGCTCCCCTTCTTCTTGATGCGTTTTGCATGACACCTGTGTCCCAATACTTTTGCCGATATAGATCAGTTTAAACAGGTGTGTCTGTGGGCATGTGGCCTGAGGTCTCATGAAGTTTGGTGGGTTTCGGACAAAGTTTCATATGATTTGGTCACTGTATCTCCTGAAAGTATCGTCTTCTGAAACTGCATTCATTTCAATGGGGTTAAAAATGAATGCAAATGAATGGGGGTGGGGGTGGGGGGGGTGAGTGAAAGACAAGGAAGAGGCGAGTGCTGGTCATAACCGACCAAGCTTGTGTGTCGGGGAAGTTCGCCTGAGACATCACATAAAGTTTGGTGAGTTTCGGACAAAGTCTATCCGAGCAAGACTATCTGAAAGTTGAGTCCTATTCATTCCCTTTCGCTGCAAAAATGTGAATAACGAACAAACGACAAGGTGTAGCATAAAGCTGTGAACAAGCACACTAATCCAGATCGGTCCTGACATGACAGAGTTGGAACAGTGTATCTTGAAAGCCCTGGGAGCTGGCCAAAAAACGGGTGAACGGAATAATAAAGACGGTAATAATAAAACTTAAGAACAATAGCATGCTTGAGCAAGCACACTAATAAGGGGTTTTCTTCTTGCAACAATGACAAAATGCAGTGTGCACAGTATGTGACTTCCAGTGCTTTGGATTAAGTTGTTGAGAGTGTTGAGAAGCCTGGGATAAAAACAGTCATGCAACCCGGCAGATCTGGCTCTGATGCTGGCAGGAGTGTGAAAAGACTATGTGAGGGGTGTGAGGGTTCCTGCACAACACTACAGACATTGTGAACGGTGTTTGCAGAATGTTTCCTCTAGTAAGTTGATAGGCACCCCAGTTATGTTCTCTGCTGTCCTCACTACCTTCTGTAGGTGCTTATGACCAGACATATTGCAGCTGCCATACCAGAAAGTGATGCAGCCGGTCAATGGTGCCTCTGTAAAACAAATTGAGGATGGGAGGGAGAAGGCTGGCTTGTTTCAGCCGCCTCATGAAGTGTATTATCTGCTGGGCTTTCATAGTTTAGGTATTTCCACACAAGATATGTGCACACAGAGGAACTTGATACTCTTGGTAATCTATACAATCTCCACAGCAGAGCTGTTGATGCTGAGTAAGGTGTGGACAGGATGTGACTTTCTGAGGCTCACAATGATCTCTTTACACTTGTCAAGATTGAGAAACAGATTATTGTCTGTGCACCAGATGGACAGCTGTTCCATCTCTTCTCTGTATGTTGACTCATCACCTCTGGTTATCAGTCCTAGCACAGTTGTCTCATCTGGGAACTTGATGTGGTTGCTAGTGTGTGTGTAGCTTTGCAGATGTGGGTCAGTGAAGTGAAGAGCAGAAGGCTGAGCACGCAGCCCTGCGTGGGAGGGTCTTGCAGGTCTCACAAACGGTTGTGTAAATATTGTCCAGGCATGTGAAAAAATTCCCATGCCGGAACAAATTGGCGAAAACTTTTGATTGGCATGTTTAAGGTTTAAAGACCAGCAATAATGAGTAATGCTTCCAGGTATGCTGTTTACATGACCAGGTTTGTGGTGATGTCTTGCAGCCATGTTTCAGTGGATATAACGACACAGTATCGACTGGTTAGCTTGCTGCAGCTTCGTGTATCCCAAAAGTGACTGGACGTTTGCAGGCAAAACTTACAGTAGCACTGGTTTGGTGGGGGTAGCCTTTAGCCTTGAGCTAATACCACTACTCTTTCCTCACTTCTGCTTCTGATTGTGGCACTTGTGTTTCAGCCATGTCCATTTCTCTGTCCACTGAAGTAAACAAAGGCGGTCAACTGTTCACTGGAGAGTTCAGTGCATGTTTTTGGCAAGGACTACTACTTGTAGATTTGCATATTACATTTCCACATTACTTCTCTTTTTAAATTAGTGGACAAAAACGAACAAAGATTTCAATCCACAGTCTCTGGAGCTCTGTAAGCCGCAGTCTGTACAGAGGCCACAATTATCGAAAGGTATTGTATGGTATTGAATATAACTGCTGTTACATCAATATGCAGTGTAGAATAACATAACATTTGGGGTGCTCTGATTGCTTCATCTAGTAGTTGAAGCTGAAGGTGAAAGATAAAGTACAGGAAGGAACAAAATCAACTTTTCTGTGCAAGCCAAATTCTAGTCAACCGGCAGAGTGAAACATGAAGGAGTCATTCATGAACTCATTCTTCAGGACATGAGGGAACCCGTCATGATGCTATATTCAATAGTGAATATTTAAAAATAAAATCTGAACAAAGAAAGCCCTGCCTATTCAGGTCTGGAACAATTAATTGATTAAACAACCTGGAAAGCAGAGGGAGGGTGAAATATTACATGCTGGACTGGGCTGTTGGTAGGTAAACAATGCAGTTACACCCTAACTTAAAAAAATGTATATTGATTTCATTTTGATTAAATGACATGTCAATGCACTGTAACACGCTGAGACAAAAGACTTATGAATTAGGGGATTACTTGGATCAGGTGTACAGTATATCTGGAGATAAGAAAAAAGAACTTGGTGATCCTGAATCAAATTAGTTAGTGAATTGTTTCTGTTAGGTATGAACCCTTTTTAAACTTTTACTTTGAATTGAGCTAGATGCTTTAAAGATATCCAGCTGTTTTAACCTGTGTTTAGTCTGTTTATCCTTAAGCCACCTCAGCTAAGTAAGCCATTCTCTGCCTTCAGTTGCACTGATCAACCTAGGACCAGGCATTCAGGACAAGTAATACAGGTTCACTAACGAATGCCATTTTGCTTTCAGCGAGACATTTTAGAAGCCCAATGACTAGAGCAAAGCTATCGATGACTAGGTTTTATTAAAGGAAAAGAGGATCAGCCATGAGACGGATCCAAAATGGCTACTGAGTTCTTGCAAGCCCTGTAAGCAATATTTGATCAATTTTATTTAAACAAAGCATGAACCCACAACATTTTACTGCACCATGCATGGTCAGTTTTCATTAACCAGTATTCAGTATCTCTCCACGTGCTTTCTGAATCAATCTGAATTAGAAAAAGATGCGCAAGCATGTTCTGCAGATCCAAAAGAAAATTAACCCAGCCACCAATACAACACCCCTCAAAACAGACCAGATAATTTATCAGACAAGTCCCAAAAACACTGAAGCAGATAAAATCAGGCACAGATCACCACATGTTAGCCAGTGGCTAGCAGCACAGTCCAACCAAAACAGGACCAGTGTTAGCCAGCTACAGCATTAAAAATAACCTAGCTAACCAACAAGCTGTTCAAGGACAGTTGAAAAAAATCCACAAGTTGAAAAAAGCTAAGAGTTAAGAAGAAAAGACTGGCTTCACAACCAAAACACTGATGAATGGATGGGTTTTGCTAGCCAGCTAGGACTCGGAAAGCTCTGGAAACTAACTCACACTGCACACAGTTCATGTTCAGGCAATACTACTGCACTGTGGATACTCCGCTTACCTTTTTTCAGTTCCTTATGCCAAACTTTGACGATGGTTTTCGAGTGTTTTCTGTGGTGTATAAGCCAGAGAGACAGGGTCTGGACGCTCTGCTGAGAGTTGCTAAGTTCTGCCAATTTTTTCTCCAGTGCCGACTCGGAGAAAGCTGACATTTTCCTCTTGATTTAGTTTTTTTTTTTAGGTAGTTGCTAAATACCACTAGAGACAGGACAAGTATAAATTTGCAACCAGAGAAAACTGGGGAAAACCACGGACGGCTAACGTTAGCAGTCCATTCTCCTCAGCCTGCACCGCAGAGGTGAGCGGCGCATGCGCATTTCGCGTCTCAAATTTAAAGGTGTATGTGTTTGTTTACCTCAATACACAATATGAACAAAAGTACTGGGACATCTGTTTTTCAGGGGTTTAGTTTGGAAGATCTTGGCTGGCCCGCAAAGAGCCATAACCTCAACCCCATCCAACACCTTTGGGATGAACAGGATTGGCCTTTCTCGTCATAAATGCTCTAAATAATGAATGGGCACAAATTCCCACAAAAACTCTCCAAAATCTTGAGGAAAGCATTCAAAGATGAGTGCATGCTGTAATAGTAGCAAATAGAGGTTGTAAGGTGTCCCAGTGCTTGTGTCCATATTGTATACCCTTTCCCCACTGTTGCATCTCTCATTGTTTACCTGTATCTTATATATAACATTAGAAGCATTAATTATCAAAGATCAGTGCTCCCTGTTAGTACTAACTGTTAGTTTCTGGACTGGTGTTAGTAAGGAAGGGGCAAGAGAATATCTGACACTTTTAAAATTATGTTACTAGAATGTCTTATAAACATAAAAACGCTTCCCTACATTCATACTTATTTGACATTCTAGCTTTTGAAAGCACTTTGTTCAGGCACCTGTCCACAGGCACACTGTGAGGACAAAACACAGTTCAATGAACTAATACACAACTAACAGCTGCAAATGTCACAGTAAATACTGCCCCACATCCATTAACATACAGTGATGTCAATCCTCTTTAGGAAAACCAAGAGGATTATCAGCTGTAGGACTAAAGTGAGCTAGCTGTGAGCTGTTCATGATCATTCTAAAGATTTAATAATAAAAAATTACAATTATTAAAATAATCATTTCAATTACTACTTCTACTACTATTATTATTATTAGTAGTAGTAGTAGTAGTTTTTTGTATGTTCCTTGTATCTTTTCCCAATTTTTTTTGTCTGTTTACATTTTACAACTGTATCCATGTGAGTCTGTTATTGTTTTGGTCTTAGCCCCACCCCCTTGTTAGCTCACTCACCTGTGTCTTGTTCTTCTCTTCCCCTGCCCAGGTGATCTTGTTTCCCTTGTTAATATATTTACTCCTGTGGTTCAGTCTGTCAGTCAGTTCTTTCTGTTTATGCCCTGCTGTAACTTGGTTTTTGCTTGGTGTTTGGCCCTGTTGCTATTTTCTTTTTTGCTTAGTAGCTGTTTAGGATTCTGTGTTCTGTACCTGACTGATTATTGACTGATTTTTGCCCATGTTTTTACTCTTTGTGCCCTGTTTATGTCTGTTCAGCCTTGCAGCTTATTTTCCTTTTCTATTAATAAACTGTGTTTGTGCTTGCAAACACATCTCCTTGTCTATGTCCCCTCATGTAACACAGAGGATAGACCTGTGTTAACAGTTTAACCAAGTACTTATAGCTTCCCCATGGGGATGAATAAAGTATATCTATCTATCTATCTATCTAAACACAAGGGAGGAGCAGAGTGGCACCCCTAGTGGTCTATTACCTCAGGAAAATAGCCTCTTTTGCCTTGCCTGCAATGAACCAGGACATGGACGATCAATGAATTAAATTTTCAGCATTCAATTGTTTACCCACCTAGCAACACACAGGCTGTAATGTTTTTGCAGAACGCGTTGTCTGTAGTTTAATGTAAGTGGCATTAAATTTAGATCACCAAGCAAAATGTACAAATTTGCCTTTATTTTCATAGATAAAGATTTTAATTGTGTGTAAAGAAATCTTGCGCCCTGGACAGGTGTGGAGTAAGCCGTTTTTTCACTGGGCATAGCATTTTCACATTCATATTATTCCTCCTAGGGCACCTCAGTTAGGAACCATCCTGCCAGGTACATTGCTATTAGCCTATTAGCCTTCTATTAGCCTTCCAGCAGACTTGGCGAGGATTTTTTTCCTTTTTATTTGACTTCCTAGTGAAAGTACACAGCCATATAAATGTATACAATCCAACTTCATTTTAATGCAAATGTACAGTGCAAAGAAAACTACAAAGCCAAAACTTACTTTACACACCTCGATCCACTATAATTAAACAGGAGTTAGCAACACAACTGTTCATCAAATGATTAAAGTAGGGCTTCAGCATATCATTAAAAATTAACTTCAAACAATTCTCTGTAACATCTAGTCCAGTGTGCAATGTCTCTACATGCATGCTAGACAAGGAGTGCGCAACAAGTGTAACATGAAATAGGAGTGACGAGAAAGAGGACATTTGGCCAAATCACATTCCAGCCAAGACTTTGAGCATAATAAGTGAGTACTCATCTGTGTACAGGTTTGATTTACAGAAGATTTACACATTAGCCTTAGTTTACATAATTGGCTGAGTTTTCCCAGTCTACTGCACAATGTAATATTTTATGTGGTATTAAAATGCAGCAGACCACTGATCAGTTTGTGGCTATACTCATCAAGCTTATCAAAGTAAAGTGCTAATCTTGGACCATGCTTTTCCCATCACGATAACATGATTAGGTGGATCTTAGATGTTAGATGGGTTGGAACTGATCCTAGATCTGCATGCGTCTGTTCAATAAATACTCTCCTGATCTCATCTCACATTAGCCTCATGAGTGAGAAGCACTTTGCCTTCTCTAGTCCTGCACGCTACAATAATGTTTAATAAATAGAACATAAATAACGCAACACAAAAGCAGCACTATAGGTTTACCCTTTGAACCAACAAATATTGGTACACTGTAAGAAAAAAAATTAAAAAAATTACAGTATGCAAACATTTCATGTTAGGAATTAAATTAAGAAAATATACACCAACTGTGCTACATAAATATAAAATAAAATACACTAACTGATAAAGAAAGAGGGGAGGAAAAGAGAATGAGGCTAACCATCACATCAAGTGACGTTCATAGAACTTCCAATACTGAGTTTTATAACCATACAAAAAGCACAAACTACACAATCACACTTTCCTTCTGGCGAAAGAAAAAAAGTATCTGTAGTTACATATATACACAAATTGTGTTAGCATTTAGTTAGTTGTCATGAGAAGTCCACATCAATTAAACATCCTCTGCACTTGGAGTGCATGGTTTTGGTCTTTGCTTCCTAAAGAGGTGATTTCATATTTCTCTGTGAAGAAACGCAGCCATTCACATACAGACATGCCTTGAGCTGAGGGGCTGAGCATCATACGACTATTTACAGCTACATAATAAGCAGGCATCTGGAGAGGGATTTTAGATGCCATTCTTCGCCTCTTTAATATACCATGCAGACTACCAGCATAGGGACTGGTGAGCATGAACAGAAATAGACAAAGAAAAAGATTCATTTATCATCTCAGTTGGAAGCTTCGCCTCTTTAATCAGCAAATCATTGTCCCCTCTGTCAATTCCCTGCCGTCTTCTCACTCTCTCTTACTGCAGTGTTAACATTACCAGGCAGAGTGCCAAGCTCACAGACAGAAGGAAAAAAAAGGTTTTTGCTCATGCTGTTTGGATGCAATTGGTGAGTCATACTACATTCTACTGTCTCCAAATCCACAAAAGCTGTTTCAATGAGGAGCTGAGCTAGGAGAGGACACAAGGTATATTATAAAGGACATGAAATTGCTTTTTAAATAAACAAGTTTTTTAAAAAAAAACCTTCTTTCCTGCAATCCATACACGGTCTGCTGGATGCATAGAGCTTTTTCTCTTACCACCATATTCATCTGCTAAAAAGAGGAAACACTGAGAAAGGAGGAGTTACGGGGAAGCAGGACTACAGGGACTGTGAGATGAGATGATAAAAAGAGTGTAGTGGTTTTATACTGTGTGGTTGAATGCACCTCCTGTTCTCTTTCGCCAGGAGGAGCTCTCACTCTCGGGAGCGGCCCACAATAGCCAAGATGTACAAGAAGATGTTGATGATGTCAGTGTAGAGGTTCAGAGCAGCAAAGACGTACTCCTCTGGGCTGAGGGAGAGCTTCTTGTTGCCTAGTAGGAGCTGAGTGTCCACGGCTAAGAACTGAAGGAGGACACACGAACATATATAGTGTTTACATACATGATCTTGCACATCAAAAAGAATTCTTCAGTTCTTGTATGATCCTTATAGTATATCAATATGTGTGCTAACAATATTCCAATATGAAACCATCAAATTATTCATTTTCATCTCATGCTATTCTCCTCCCCCAACTACAAAATATCTTAATTATCCAAAACCTCATCTTTCCTCATCTCCCTAGTTAGGTCACTGTTTCCATCATGTCTTCATTAGAGCTGCCTGGACTTCATTACCTGTTTTTTTTTTCAGAACTGATCATGAAAAACACAGTTCAAACTAGACAAAATCTCAGTCTCAGTTTGCTGGCTTTTAGCACTGAACATTGCATTTCTAAAGATGCCATGACAATTAGACAGATTATGTTTCAGGGGAAAAGTAATTGCTGGCAGGTGCATATGGTAGGATGGATGGAATTTATCCTCTGGCTTTTTAAAGATGATACTGTTTACATGTGCATTCATAAAACTTCAGACCCATTTCTAATACCCTTCATTACTTACAGTCCAAATCAATAGCAGGATGTTGACTAATACATTTGTGAAAGAATATTTCACTTACAGTAAGCAGACTACTGCTAATACACAGTTCCCCAAAAAGACATTACTTAACAGCAGGCAGTTGAAAACCTGTGGAAATGTTACGTTACATAGTTAATAAAAGGCTACTTACACAGGTGAAGAGCAGAGCTCCCACAGAGGCATAGATGATGTGCAGGATCTTATGGCGGATGAAGATGCAAAGGATGGAGAAGAGGAGCAGCACGATTAAGCAGACAAAGAGGACACCTCGGCAGGAAGTGAAGTCATATTTGCTCTGATTTGGGAAAGAAGAAAGAAATAATAAATTAATGGGAGAAAAAAACTGAAGACAACTCTTTCTGCAACGTAAAACACATCCCAAGATTGTGATTGCTGATTACTATTGTGAATACACAAATTACACAGGAAAGGGAAGACAAAAAGAAAAAAAATTATTTACATATAATGAACATAGAGAGATGCTGACACTTTTGTTGTGGAATTGTTAAAGGAGCAACAATAATAAACTTATTATCAATAAACTAACCTGCAGGGAGAAGAGCACCACAGTGAAACACACCACTGCAGTGATGCCCACAGCCATGATGACCGCGTCTGTATCGTAGAAGCTGGCAATCATGCCCACCATGTAGGACAGACTGAGAGTTAGAATGGACTAAGTGAGAGAGAAATAAAAGAAAGAGATTGGTAAGTTTACTCACAAATGTAAATGACCTAATACTTACGCATCTGACAAGGAAAACTTTGACACACCATAGCAAAACACAACACTTAAATATACATATATACACTTTTACACATAACCCTCAGTGGCAAGCTCCAAAAAGGCATTAAAAGTTATACATTTTTATAGATCAGCTCCTTTCAGATTACCTAAGGACACTACAATAAGGCAGTGGTAAACAAAATGTACACATAGAAGCAACATCACAAAACCGTGTCATATTAATCAAAATGACAAATACAGTTAAAATAATAAAGTAAAAACCTAAAAAGGTATTAGTTATTAGACATAACTGAGCACACTAGGACATGTGACATGAATAATCTGTGCCCAAGGCTCGCTAAAGATAATAACTGGCAACATTTTCACTGGGAAGCTGCAGTTTGACATTTTTTTTATATTTAAACGTCTCGGTTAATCATGCATGGTCAACCACAAATATTGTTTTTTATGAGTGGCAATCCCTACCAGTGCCACCAGGTTCCAGGGGTGTTTGCGACGGAACTCTCCGCAGCAGCTGAGCACAATGAGGGACACAAAGAAGACTGCATAAGACACGTAGTACGTCCACCGGTTTAGTCGCACAAACCGCTTGACGTCAACTGAAAAGGTGAAAACAGCGACGAAGGAGAAAGTGACCATCAGCTGGACAGTTAAGACCATGAACACCTGGAAACAGTAACAGAGCACAAAGGTCAGAGAAAGCCTAAAGACAAGAACAAAGAAATACTGCTCCTATACTGCTCCTACAGTTAGCTAATGTATCAAGCTTGTTGTCCAGTTCCCACTGTATTGTAATAAACATCCACATCTGACAACCATTTCCTATAATAATAATAATAATAATAATAATAATAATAATAATAATAATAATAATAATGACAACATCCTATATAAGACTGTACTCAAGGTACACATCTGAGCAACCTTCTAGTCTCTCACCTTTCTGATGAAAGCTTGCCGGATTGTCTTGTCCTCCCATCCAGAGTTGGAAAATTCCTCATTGTCGTAGTAAGAAGGGGGTCCATCTCCACCATGATACCCTGGGCTGCCCATGGGACCTGACCAAGCAAAGAGTGGTTTACTCATAATTTTACCAGTCAGTTTTGGAAAGCTGTCATAAAATGGCTGCAGCTGAAATGAAGTACAAAAAATTATGAGATTTCACCAATTCACATTCTCTTAGGAAACAGTATATCATTAAAATGACATAGAAAGATCTTAAAGATTCTTAAAGACAGCTTAAAGATTCAAGTATTCACTCACTTCCCAGAAGCCTAAAAATGAAAAGAATGGGGAAATTTAAAAGAATTTATGAGCTGAAATGGACTTATGACTTATTCCAGACCTAAAGTTGTGATAAGTGAACCTGCAAAGACTTCCCAATTGCTGTAGCAATGAATACAAGTGATGCAATAGTAAAGCACTGTTTACTGTTTGTTAATAAAACAGACCTCATGTTAAAATGACCTTGCAGAGATATTTTGCCTTGACAATTCCTTTAAAGCAAACATATGTAAGAGCAAAACTAGTGATCACATTTAAACCCGTTATAATGAACTAATACGCTAATAATTAGATTAGCCAGCACATTTTGGTGATTCCCCTGCTCAGAAACACATGGTTAAGGGTTAATGAATGTTTTTGAGAAAGAGACCCATCAAACCGTGCTGGACACCGGCTCTCCAAGACTGGAGCTTGACATCCCTGGCCTAAATGGTCCTTGATATTCAGTGCCATAGGTCTTATAAGTCTGAGGATATTAAGAATTTCCAGGACATAAAACCTCTAGCCACTGTTTTTGAAACACAGAACATACGCAATTGACATGCTTCTTTCAGTGCCACTGTAACATAGTACAGTGGGGCAAAAAAGTATTTTGATTTATTATGTTTAATTTCAATTCATAGTCTTGTTTCTATTTGTAAAGCGTGTATCTGCGCTCAGTGATATCTTGTATGAAATGTTTGGATATATCATTTAAAAAAAATTTTTTTTGGGGGGGGGGGCTTCAGACCCCTCAAAATAGACCTAACGACGCCCATGCTGTGAAATTACCACATCAAACATGACGTGCTAACATGGATGCAGCTATAAAGCCGCTGGGTTTGCTTCAGGGAAAGGATTATTAAAAAAGATTAATCTATGCCCACCACTAATTATTAGTAACAAAAATAAAAGCGTCTTCCCCTCACTGCATGAGATTCAGTATTCAGTAATCCGAATCTATTATAATACTTACCATTTGGATCCATCCCAAAACCAGGCTGCCCAGGACCCTGCTGATAGGGGCCTTGTGGGTATGGCCCCTGGGGATATGGCCCCTGAGGGTATGGCATTTGTGGGTATGGCATCTGAGGATAGGGCCCAGGGGCGAACCCTGGTGCTCCCTGCGGGTAACCAGGCTGGCCATATGGTCCTGGAGCAGGAAATGGAGGACCACCTGGGGCCTGGGTGTAGTTAGGTGGAGGCATCCCAAAGGCATCGGGCTGGGGCTGTCCATAGACATTATGTGACTTGTTGTCTCCCATTATGGGGTAGCCAGTCTTGTCCTGGGACATGTCTCCTTTCCTCTGAATGACCCTGCAGAATGAACAGAATAGAAATAAGTGACTGAGAGACACTATTATTAAACTGGTTTTAAGTTTCAGAACTTGTAAAATAAAAATCTTCACTTGTTCAGCAATATAATTTATGTGCAGCTACAAGGAGTGTTTTAGTTACTTTTGATGACCAGAATTTTAAAATATAATTTGTCTCTGCCTGAAGAAAACATTGTCCCTTAAACTCTTGCTGAAATTAGACTTAAATGCACAGGTAAAATCTCTAGACACGTTCAAACTAGTTAGCAAAATAATTCATAGATTACTTGGCAACTAATATAATCACAGTCCTCAAGTCCAGTTTGCTGCTAATCTTCAAATTAGGACTTAAAATCAGGGGAATTTTAAAAGGTGAACAGCTGGTAGTTGGATGTCAAAGCTAAAAGCTATGTAGACTCGTTCATTCACAACACCTGACATAACCTTTCTGCAACACGGACCAGTTTAATGTAAAACAATATTTTCACGGACCGGTGTAGATACAATTATAAACTAAGCGTCATTGTTTTTTTTAAATCATTTTTGTTAGCTTGGGGGCTATTTTTAGTGCACCGTATCACATGACCAAAACCAGTGTTTTTCCCAGAATAAAAGGTATTTTTATTCTGTCTTTCTGTGCAGCCCGGCACCAAATGACTCACGGACCAACACCAGTCCACTGCCAGGTGGTTGGGGACGTCTGATCCAGAATTCCATGGTATATGAAAATGGGCTTTTCCCAGGCTGGTCTGAATAACATTCATTGGACTTCAAACACTTGTTAGTATATAAATGTTGACAGGAATGTCAAAGATGTTGCAAAAGTTACACAATCAAACCTGAAACAATTCAATGTGAAGTAAAATGACAGGCGCCAGGTAAGCAGTATGATGCAGTCTAGGCCTGGCAATCAATAATATCAAAGTGACCTAGTGCAAAATATGTCAAAATATATTTCTCAATATTTCACAGTTTCTGGCAATATTTTCATATTTTATTTTTTTTGGTCTGTTTTCATCTTTTAAAACACAAACTACGCATGTTTTTATTATTATGTCATTTTAAATTACTTTCCAAATCTTCTAGACAGAATTAAAAAAACAAATGAACATATAAACAAACAAAAATTGTTTGTCAACCAGGACACCACTGTCAAACAGAATGTCATCATAGATATACTGCTTGAATAAATACAACTCAGAATCAATATTGCTGTAACACCAATATGCCACTATATACCAATATCACTCAGTACGAATGTGACTGAACCAGCCACACGCCTCAAACTGAGAGTACTACTGATATTTGGCCAATTTAAAAGTAGCCCAGATCAAAACTAGGCCCCTAGTAGTTCTCAATAAACAGCAAAAAATCTTCAGAGCAAAATATTCTGCAAATTTTAGACTGCATTGCACACATTGCACTATGGGCTATACATAGACAGTGAGATCATTGCTGGTCCAGTATCCCATGCATGCAGATTATATTTCAACAGCAAAAAGTGAACAGCTGAAAACTTTTTTCTACATTCTTATAATGCTGATTTATTTTTTCATTAAATGCCAATTTCAGGTCTAAAATTGCAGCACTGAGAAAGTCAGCAGCTTAGAAGCTCTAGGCTCTAGTGCTCTGCTTTGGTGATCACAGCTGCCCCTTCTGAGAAATTTGAGACTGAGAGGAGAGAAAAAAGTCATGAACTCTGCCTCAGTGAGTGAATACAGCACCATGTTTAAGAGAAACCCTTGGTACAAAGCTGTTTTCAGGGGAACCTGGCAAGGTTATTGACATTTTAAAGAGATTTAAAAATTACGGTCAAGATCACGAGGCTCTTACCTTTACTCATACACACGTTGCAAGGACGTATTCTGGTGTGTGTCAGATAAAATCAAATTTTTCTCAGTTGCTGTCTCACATGCATGCTTTCTCCTCCAAGCACTGCGCACTGGATACTGGCAGACTTACATAACACTTCCCCTGTTTCCACTGAGTGCCAAATCCCACAAGACCTTCAGTGGTAGTACATCAGATCTACTCCTCCATTTAACTCTGAGGATCAAGACAAACGGTAGAGCCTCCTGCCTTCACCATCTCTGTTTACACTAACAAAGATATTCCACTGTGAATCCCCCCTTTCAGAAACTATAATCCTTTACACTTGCATAAGAGCACCACAGTGATCACTCCTTTCTATTGGCAGGATTGCTCCTCAAGTGCTAAAAATAGAGCTAAACTATTAATCATTTTTATTGTATCATGACATGAGTTTCTGTAATAAGCAAACTCTCAGCGGCTGTGATAACAGAACACATCATTACACACACACACGCACAAACACACACACACACACACACACACACACACACACACACACACACACATAGAGTAGCAATCAAACTGGGGGGAATGCAAAGTTAAGTGATGAGAGATGGCCTAACATTAGAGCAGTAATGTAGTTTCTTGCATAAGATATAGGACAAGTGTCTTATCCCCTCAGTGATTTAGCCGCTTAAAGTACACATACACATGTAACCTTTAGCCTGTGAAACTACTCTTAACCCAGAAGTCTAAAAGGAATTAATAATGCAGCTTCACCAAAAACCTCAGCACATTAGCTACTTTACTTTATGTTCAAATGAATGGGGAAATATGTTTAAGCTGTGCACAAATAAGGTTATCTGTAGTTCCATCAGGAGCCATCTGCCCATTCAGAACAGTCTTTGCTGACAGCACAAGCTTTCCACCCTGTTACCTCTCTTTCACCCCCATCACACATGCAGACACAGGCTTGTATACACACACACACACACACACACACACACACACACACACACACACACACACACACACACACACACACACACACAGCAACAACTGAGAGTTATGCTGATGGTCAGTGGCCAACCTGTGTAATCCTTTGAAGCCAGGTGATATTTCCAGTAAGTTAAGACTACTAGGCAGTAAAAGGAGCAGATTTTTGTGAAATTGTTGGTTGGGCCTCTGATCCTCCTAACACTAAAAACAATAACAGGTGATAAATGGTGTACAAATGTTCGCATTCATAGAAGGCTTCCACATGACAATCGACCCTTTTGTGTACTCTTTTGAAACAGCATGGCTAGGAAGCAAAACCAATATTGTATTGTGGCGAATGCAGAATGTGCTAAAAAAAAAAAAAAAGCCTAAAGTAGCTAGGCAGCAGAAGTGAATACAGATACTAGTTAAGCCCATCTCTAGTCAAGCCCATCTCTTTATGTGTCTTAACTGTTCAGACCAAATCTCCCAATCCTTCTTATTTTACTATGAATTTACTATGATTAACATTTACTGTGATTTACTGTCACTTTTATTAAGGTACTCCAACTTAAATTCTGTGACTAAAGAATTTTGTTTTCTGATTTCAAGGACCCAGTCAGGCTTCAGAACACTATAAAGACTAAAAACGCTGGCACAAAGGACATAATTAAACTGTATAGTAAATGCTGGTTTAAAGTTAAATGGTGATCTTCCAAAAAAGACTACACCATTTATAAGCCTGGTAAGTCTTATACCTGGCGTGACTGGAATTATTTTACAAGCTGTCCATGTGCACCCCTTACACTTTTTGTTACTTCACTACAAAAGCAATCATTGACAAAATTATCTTCTTAAAAGACTTGTTTCAGGGAACTGAAAAGTACCAGTACCAGTACCAGATGTAACCATGACTTTAGTCAAAAAGTGCTTTATCATTGTTAGTCATGTTGCTCTCCTGTTTCTTACAACATACCAACAAAATATGATTTTGTAAGCATGCAATCTACATCCTACACACATTTAGTATTAAGAGAGGTCCTGATCTTTAGGACTACTCAATTTAGCCAACTGACAGTAAGCATCATTCTTTATTTAGGTTTAAATTACATTCTTTTATATAGAATTTCCCAGATAAAGGCACGCACACAGTGTCTTCAGACAAAACAATCATTCTGTTTTAGTGAAAAGAAACAGATAAAGAACAAGTAAGCAAAGAAAAGAACTACAATCCTCAATATGTATTCCCTTTCAAAGGAAGAAGAAGAAAGGAGAAACAAGATCTAGTTCATTAGGGGTTAAAAAGGAAAGGAGAGAAATCCTCTTAGGGCATATGCGGTGGATAAAGTGACACTATCCTCAGCTACAGCTGACAGACTCCAGACAGAATTAAGAAGGAGGCATTGTGGTACAGTTGACTACAGTCAAACAACATGTAGTTGTTCCATAAAAATGGTTAGCTTTTCTCTGTCTGGAGAAGACTGGAGAACCTAATGCCAGCTGAGTGGTATATATTGGCTGGAAGTAAAGCAGAAAAAAATCTGTATAACCCACCCATGGCATATATTTCCATTTACATGGCGTATATTTTCATATTTCCATGTCAATTCCTTTTTGACCCAAAATGAACCAGATCTTTTCCCAGTAAATGCCCTAAATTTAAACTATAAATACTGTAAATACTCCAGTGGTTTAGGGGAGTCTTTGGAGCACTCTGAGAATGACCAGGCACTTCTAATACATTTCTTATAGATGGTAGGGGCTGCACAATAGACATTTATCAATTGTTAACCAGATATTGGCAATTGAAAATACTGTTATCACAGAAACCATTATTTGCAGTCTCCCAGTTCCAATCTATAGATGTTTTCATCATTATATTACTTAAATAGGGTCTAAATAATGAAGGTCAATCTTTAATGGTATCACGCCAATTTGGCAATGTATGTTCTATATTTTGTGAGGCATAATCACAATCTATAGTCAACAGTATGTAATCTTGAAGCATTTTGCCCATTTGATCATACAGCTCTAAAATATGAGTTTATTTAGCTACAAAGGCCTGGTTAAAAGTAACTTCCATTGGTTTGCAATCCAGCTGTTCTAAACAATTAGTATAATAATAAGTATGATATCTGTTTGGATTTGTTCTCATGTTGTGGGGGTTTATAAATGTTTACTATGTTTTGGTGAGGATGACTCGTGTTTTTTTTTGACCCATGGAGTTTTGGCTATATGCTTACAATGTAAATAAAATATTATTAGGAACAGGGCATACTTCCTCTGACCAAATTAGTTCAGAGGAGAAGAGTGCACTTCCTTCTTCTCCTTTTCAATTTTAAAAATCTTATTTGCTGCCAAATCTGTTTACGAGCAATATGGAGCTTTCAGATGGCAGGCTGTAGTCTTTGGATGCAAATCTATTCGAATTCAGCCCAGCTGGCTGTAGGTAGCAAGCTATTTGTCAATCAAAACAAAGAAATATGGCTTGGCACGATGGAAACATGCAAACTGGCTTGGTCATACATTTGCATGAAAACATATAACGTAGATGAATCTTCCTTAAAAAAAAATGGAGAGTCCATTTTTTTGCATTTTGTAAGTCAACGAGTGTCACCATCTTATCTGAAAACAAAAAGCACTGAAAGGTATTTTCTTTTTTGTACAGAATGAGCACAGGTTTGAGGCCAAACTCACAATCAACCAAACCAAAAACCTCCCATTTAGAAACAATGTTAATTCCACTCCAGAAGAGATGCTAGAATTAAGTAAAGTACTGACTTTATTCATATGATCAAAACAGCATGATAAAAAAAACAATGTGATTTATCACAATGACAACATTGTCATATTGCCCAGTTGTGGCATAACATTCTAAAAGGATCTTTACATTCTGACTGTAGCCAGATGATCCACATTTTTGCCCACAGTTCTCTATTAACTTTGTTCACTATTCTCCATTCTCTCTTAGATCATCTGCATCCGTACCTTACCTCTGAATACCATGCTGAAAACTGTCAATGTCAGGAAGCAGAGCGAACCGGTTCACTAAGGTCTGCACAGGCGTAATGCAGACGAATCCAATATTTCACTGAAGACATCGAGTCGTTTTACAGAGAGAGCAGTTTCACATGAAACCCAGCAGCACCCAGCACAAATAAGGCAATGAACAATTTATTGGGGCTAATGTTATAAAAGGAAATAGGTTTTTACACTTATTACTCTGAGTCTGCAAAATGGAAGTCAGTGACAGGACACAGCAAATTAGGAGGAGGGGCTGCTAGTGACTTGGCAAAAAGTGGGAATTAATCACCTGCCCTGTCACAGCATACAGTTTGGAAATAGAAAAGTGAAACCAAAGGCCACCAGGATGTAACAGAACACACGATATATAAAGAATACAGAATCAGAAATACAGCTAACATTTGAATGTGTTTCTAAGTGATGGAATGGATACATTTACACTCTGCATTAACTTTTAATATCTGGATAATTACAAAACCCTTAAACTCGGCACTGTCTCACTAAAATCACATAACGCCTGATGACCAAAATTGTTTAGGCCACCAATGACAAAAATAATGTACATCTACATTTTAGCTATCCCATTATAGCTGCACAGATTAAGTATTTGGCAACCTCAGGCAATAAAGCTCACTGGGGCTAGATGTCCACTGTAGCTTACTCAGCTTTATCCATTCTGTATGTAAGGGTGGGCACTGCCTAGATGCATTTTCCTCTCTCGAGTAAATTGAATGAAGAAAGTTAAGGAATGAAGAGGATGAATAGGATCAGGAATCAGGTTACTAGAGGGACAGCTCGAGTTGGACCTTTTGGAGGAAAAATCAGAGAGGCAAGATTGCTTTGGCTTAGGCATGTGCTGAGGAGAGACTCCGAGTGTGTTGGTTGAAGGATGCTGAGGATGGAGTTGCCAGGGAAGAGGAAGAGGAAGGCCTGATAGGTTTCTGGATGTGGTGAGGCAGGACATGCAGTTGGTGTGAAAGGGGAGGATGCAGAGAATAGACTGAGATGGAGAAAGAAGGCGAAGAAGAATTGTGATATATCAGTTGACATACTAAACGAGCTATTTGGAAAGCAGCGCAGACTGCAGATTTGTGCTAATCTTTTACAGCAGAGAGGCTGGCCTGTTGTCCTCAGGGCTTAGTCTGTCATCAGGCTGCATCAGCTGGGGGAGGATAACGGGGGGAGGCTTCAGCTAACGGGCTGCGTAACACTTCTCCTTAGTCTGCTGTTGGAACAAAACCGCCCACATTTATTACTGAATGTCAATAACCAAGTAAATGTCCTCATTTAATCACTTTTAGACGGTTGTATGTTCACTGTGGGTGCGCGTCTGCTTTGTTACGCATCAGAACAGCTAGCCAAACATTACTGCGTGACCACACCGCCTAAGCACTGATGCAGATAATGTAAGGTGCACCTATTTTAATTTCGCCCAAATACTGGAAAACCTGGAAAGCTCCACACCACAAACGAAGAACGTACTGACATCTTACCTTTTAAATAGTGACGGTTTTCTGTCAAACAGAAGTGCTGAAATCTCTCTGGACGATTTTAAAGCTGAGGTTGCTCCGTCTGCTCTGATGGCGCTTCTCGCTACTGTCTCGGAGCAACGGCATCTGACGTCACCTCACGTGACACATCCAGAGCTCTGTGGAATCTTCTACAAACTAAAAAATTGCTCGTACACTCACCTGAACTTACCCTTCTCAAGACCTACACGCCCTTCTGAGAAACACCACGACCACAGAGCAGTCACACAATTGAGTTATATGCACACTTTATTTATTGCATTATCTTGATATTGCAAGGAATGTATCACTTTTTCTGTACAGTCCTCAAAAGTGAGCAATGTTAGGTGTCAGTTTTCATGACAGCACCAGAAGCTCATTGAGAGATTCTGCATGAAGAGAGACTAGCATCAAAACCCACAGACATTGTGCCGTTCTATACACTGATATCCCTTAAGGGGTGCAGGTCTCTTGCCTCCAGCCCTGCAAGTGTCTTTACTTTTCCAACCAAACCAGATTCTAAATCTGCTGGCAACTCTTGAGCAGGTTATTCAGCTCAGTCTTGCTGATGGTCCCATAAGCCTGAGAGTAGCTTCCCAGTTTGGCTCGAGGATCTCCAGCAGCAGAAACGTTGGAGTTGCTCTGGAAGACCTTCTTGCTAAATTTGGGAGGAGGTTTCGCATCCCGTGTCTGAGAGGGAGAACGCTGGTTCTGAAAGATGAGGAACAGCATGTTAGCAGAGAACATTTTTAATATTACAGTTCCTTAGTACTATCCGTAATATTTTATGTTGTTGGATTTTATTTTAAAACCAAGAACATTAAAAAAGAACAAGCATTTCATGTTTAAGCAAAATACGATAAGATAACAATAGGGGGAACTGACCAATAATCATTATATTAGTACAAGTAGTTGCAATTGACATCCATTGTACTTTATTAGAAAAACTTGTAACCTACAATTATATGTAAGGTTCTGTGGGCACTTGCCAAAACAATGTATTACACAATGAAACCTAAATTACTATAGTCATGACAAATCATATACATAGTTAGCTATGTATAAGGTATTTATAAGGTATAAGGTGCCCATGTAAGAAACTACAGTTTACGTTTGTGCATATATCTGAATCAGTTAAAATCGACAAAATGAAATTGAAAGAATGTCATTTTTCCATATGAGGCTGCGGTCAACTAATTGTGTAAAAAGTCGTGTAAAAAGAGATTCATCAGGATAAATGTATTAAGTATTAGGTATGAAAATATTAGGTATAATCCAGTACAATTTTAGAGGGCACCAGGGGCTGCAAGTCAGTACCAACAGCATCTAATACATTCTGTTTTCATTGACTCATGGAACCAAACACAGGCCATTAAATCTAATTCGATACTTGCATCACAAGCACAAAATGCAGTCAACCCTATAAGCAAAGAGAGATGCAATACTAGTAACAGGTGGCAGTGACACCTTCTGAAATGTGATAAAAATTGGTGGGGTGTCTCAATATGCCATTGCTGTTTCCCCTTCCGTTCTGGTGAAGATCAACATTTACTGCAAGCAGAAGGGGAAGCAGTGCTGAAGCTGAAATAAAAACAGTCCATATGGTAGCAGTTGATGTTATGGGGTATTATTTTGTAGTAAGAAGGGACAACAGCTATGGGCATTCATAACATTTCTATACACAGTCCTGTAATTTAGTATATTATTCTATGTTTATAATGATTTCTTACCAGGTTTAAATAATTATCATTATGTGTATCCTTATGTGCATTATTTTGCTACAATATGCAATAGTCTACCATGCACAATACTGTGCAATGTTCTTATCGGGTGCTAAAACATTATCTTTAGGGGCAATAGTCTTATCATGTGCAGCATCATGCCAAATTTTCTAAATATGTGCAAATTTCTTATTATGTGTAATCATCTTACCATATGACTATCACTAGACATGTCAGTACTTATATTCTCCTGATCTCTACTACATGCAATAACACACTCCTAACCTCCATTTGTGTTACTAGTAATTCACTACAGGTTACTTATCTTAAAGTATTTATACACTGCATTTGTGTACATACTATAGCGTATTTCATACAGTTTTTTCTACAGAACATAAGCAATTTTCTCTGGGATTGATAAAGGTTTATGATTCTGATACAATGAATACAATGCTCTGCAAATACACTGACGTTTGATGTTCATTCAGTTTATTAATTTTTATTTATGATCATCTTTGATACAAAAAGTAAGGCATTTTGCAAAAAATAAAACAGGTGGCCCACTCACCAGGCGAGCAGAGGTGACACAGAGCCCAGACGACAGGGTAGGCTCCTCCTTGCGGAGCAGAGGGTTATTCTGGGGTTGTGACAGGGTGAGGGAGAAAGAGCGGGTGCGTGTCACGGGTGCTGATTGACCACGTTGCTGACTCTGCTCTACACCCTAATAAATAGGTAGAGGAAGAAGAACACATTCCCATTGGACACAATAAGACCTAGCTCAGCAATATTTAAGCTAGGCAGTGTAAATCCCTGATCTCATGATTTGATGATTTCCAATTTCACCACAGTTTGACTGAATTCTGTAATAGTCACACGATTCAAAATTATTTTTCACAAATAGAACAGTATGGAACGGAAATACAATGCAAAAACAATACGATACAAAAACATAATAACAGTATCAGTGCATCAAATATTTGAATGATTATTTCAGCTTTATTTTGGTCTAAAAAAGAATGCATATTTAAGAAGAAATTTGCCCCAGGTCTCACCTTGTTACAGCTCTCTACAGGCAAGATGCTGCTGTTCTCATGGGTCTGAGATGTCTGCACCATCTTTCTGCCAAATCGGTGATGCTGATGTTGAGGGGAAACTGAGGGAATATTGGATGGTTTGACGATTCC
This sequence comes from Hemigrammopetersius urotaenia, assembly GCA_037974485.1. Classification (NCBI taxonomy): domain Eukaryota; kingdom Metazoa; phylum Chordata; class Actinopteri; order Characiformes; family Alestidae; genus Hemigrammopetersius; species Hemigrammopetersius urotaenia. Next base: position 11,163,267 of record JBBPDC010000141.1, read on the forward strand.
ATCTGCCAAAGTAAAAAAAAGTTTAAGTTTGTATGAAAATGTGTAGGTCTGAGATGTCTGCAAGAGTAATTGTTTATTTTAGGTAGGGCTCACTGGACACATGGGTGATTGGGTTGTATGACATCTTGGCCATAATGGGGCTGGTGGCTGGACTGCTTCTGCCAATTGCTGGTTGAGCTTGCTCTTGTACAGCCACCGGCTTAGCTATGACTGGCCGAGTTCCAGGATGATCTGTCTTGTTATGGACTGATTTTTTTCCACCATGCCCCTCCTCTGTCTCTTGCCCTGTACAATCTTTGTCTTTTCCATCAACTTTATCCAGTTTGTTGTCCTCATTATCTCCCCCTGCTTTCTCCTCAGCCTGCTGCTTCAGGTGAACTCTTCTTTCCCTCTGGCGGTTGGCCCTTTTCTCCAGAATCATCTGTTCACAAAAAGATTAAAATAATGAGCTATTGTTTTATTCTATAGGTATGAATGGGTGGGTGACAATCACCTCCTGGAGTAGGACACTGCAGGTACCACTACTACCACTAGGTTATTACTACTACCATGACACAACATTTTGTTGACATAGCACACAAATAGCACATGAGTTCACACAGAACATTATAAAATGTAAAAATGTATAAAAAAATATAAAATGAAAACAAATCAAGGCATGCAGGGATGAGTGCATAGAGTACCTCATAGAGTTTGTTTCTATACTGAGCAACAGACAGCTGGACATCATCATCCACAGGAAGAATAACATCATAGTTCAGGCTGAGTTCTCTTGCTGGATTGTGGAACCTGGAGTAGAAAAGTAGGAAAAGTCATTCAATTAATTAATGTATCTGGCTCCATAATAGATTATCTTTTACAACATTAATAAAAAAAAATTTTTTAAACATTCAAGCACTCTTATCCATGCTCCAGAATGATTGCTTTTCAGGCAAATCCACAAGGATCTCATTTACTTGGCTACATAAGGGTGCTGGAGGGCCTGCTCTGCTGTCAGCCTTTTATCTGGGTTGAAGACCAGCAGACGCTGTAGCAGATCAAGAGCATCAGATGGCACTGATGGCTGTAGTAAGTCACCAACTGGAACCTGTGGCCTGAACACACAGTTATGACAATGCTCAAGTTAACTGAACCAACAAGGAAATGTGAATCAAAAAGTCATGATGAATGAGATGTAAAAAATAAGGAACCACACTGAAGGAACCAAGAAGTTCACCAATGTATAAATAATACATAATGCAACTGGTCAACTGTGGTGTTAGAAATAAAGCTTCCTAAATGGCTCTTGGCTTGGACAGAACAATCCATAATGAAAAAATAAAATACATTATCTGGATGTAAATACTTTGAAAACACTTCACACTCACATGTCTCATTTATTAAACTGGTTCATTAGACAAAGTATCTATTTAGGGAACCAGGAATGGCATCTTCTATGGCATCACTTCATAGAATAGAAATACTCAAAAAACTGTTTTTAATATTGGCTAATATTAGAGTATCTTATGTTGCATGCATTTTAAGCCTATACCTAAGCAGCATTCTCTGGATTACAGATGCTCCATATTCTGACCTGATGGCCAACACATCTGAAATGAAAAAGAAAGGTATAGAGAAGTTAGACCATCCGTATTTTCTAAGACTTCAACTCTCAGCCAAACAGCATGCATTCAAATGTTTTGCTATTTCATGAAATAAAAACTGTAGAGGATTTAGATTCTAGTTTTTAGATTCATTGTGTTAACATGTTTTGGTTATTTTATTTTTTAACTGCCATATTTTATAAGGAAATATTTGAGATACAGCATAAGCTCACCCTCTGGCGTAGGGTGTGGAATGGCACTCATAATTTTTTCTATCTGATTGATGGTGGAGGTTCCAGGAAAGAGCGGTTTGCCAAGTAACATCTCTCCCAAAATACAGCCCACACTCCACATGTCCACTCCTTTTGTGTACCTGTACAAAAGGCACAACAACTTCATTCCTGTTGTGATAAAAAAGAGCTGTCTGTGAACTATTTTTAAGAAGTAACACATTTTTTGGAAAGGTACCTAGCAGAACCAAGAAGGATCTCAGGGGCACGGTACCACCGTGTGGCCACATATTCTGTCAGGGCAGGGTTCCCAGCATCTTCTTGCATCTGGTAGAGGGAGCGTGCCAGGCCAAAGTCACATAGTTTAACAAAGCAGTCAGCATCTAGCAGCATATTGGATGGCTGTATGAAAGAAATGAAGATGCATGGAAGTACTTTTATTAACTGTTTGGAAGCAAAGACATATGTAACTTCATAACCCATACATAACAACATACCTTCTGGTCTCTGTGGATAACATTTCCTGAGTGTAAGTATTTGGTGGCTTTGAGAAGTTGGTACATGATGTAGCGCTTATGAATGTCCTTCAAAAGGTTGCCTTTCTTTATTACTGCATGCAGGTCAGTATCTGGAGATATAAAATGGGGGATTAAGTATCTAAGCAACTACTGTACATGTATTGTTTAGCACTTAATCATTTTATTAAAAAATATCTAAAATACACTTGCATGTCTATTTAGCTACAAATAATTTCACTGCTTTGTATCAAATGATAACAAAAGTTTGTTTTTTCAATCTATTTTATGTAGCATATGTCCATGAAATACAGTTTTCAGTTGCCAGAAGTCTGTAATCCACAGACATCACAGATGCAGTATGTGTTTCATGACTGTTTTCTGCTGGGCCTGTTATGCACTGTTTACTCGATATGGGGTTATTTTTGCAGTCAGTGAATTAGGACTGGGTCCCTTACTTGTCCATTTAAGGACATTTTAGTTTTTGGCTCCTGGAGTTTTGAGTAATTCAGTTTAATATACCTTTTTTCAGCTAACTGTATCTCTGGCCAATTTTGTGGAAATTCTTCTATGCTTTCATGCTGGATAATTGTTTCTGATATGTTCAATGGTGGAAAGATATTTTTTTTCTTGCTGTGGTTTTTAGTGGTGTATCAGGTCATGGAATTATCCTTCCATCTGTACTACACAGATATGTTGTTCTCTAAATGGATCCCTAAATAGAACAGCCTAATACTGGTAATATAATAAAGAGTCAAAAAGAAACCAGTAGAAAACAAGGAGAGGGAGCTAGCGCAGCTTGGAAAAACACAATGCAAAGTAAACTTTACATTCTTTTCATAGACTCTACACAAATGGAGCCTTACCCATGTACTCAAACACCAAGTAAATATCTTTGTCATTCTGGGCTCGGATGACGTTTTGTAATCTGATGATATTTGGATGCTCCCCAAATTCCTAAAGAAAATGAAATGAAAACAAAGGAACTGTGATGCCACTGTCAGTAATTCAGTTAGTGCTAGTAGAGCACAACGTTTCATGCTTTCAATGCAAGATAATGTTAATTGCTTCATGAAACTATAGTATGGAGAAGAGTGGTGGTTATATAGTAAATAATTTGAAGTGAGTAACATTACATAATCAAATCTAAATAATAGCCTGACATGACCACATGGATAGCATCCACTCTTTTCAGGAGAACCATCTGGTGTTTGTAATTCAACATCCAGGCACATTGAAAATATCAAGTAACTAGGAGTACTATAATGGATAAATGAGCCTAGTGTGTATTTCATAGCACTTTTATAGAGCTTCCTTACCTGTAGAAACATTATTTCTCTGAATGTTCTCTAAATAAAAAAAAAAAACAAAATTAGTTAGCATTCAGTATGTAACAAATAACTCATACCCTTTATTACTATATTATAATAATATATGTAACGCAACAAAATATAAAACATTACTGTCATTTTCTCTGACCTGAGCATCAGTTCGGTTCCGGAACGCATCAAATATTTTCTTCACAGCCACAATCTCTCCTGTTGTTCTGTCCACTGCCTTCCACACTATTCCATATGCCTGTCACAAAAGAAAGAAATGGTTAAGTTAAATCTAGCATAATAAACTACTTGACATCTGTTCCTATACATTATGAGTTCAGTCAAAAGAAAATACTCCATTATCCACAAAATCTTAAAGGACCATCTCTCTGTTTTATATACTTCTGTTATGATTTAGGAATGCCTAGTTTTGTCCTTGTTACTGAATTTACAGCAAGCCATTATAAAATCCTTGTTTGTACTCATAACACTATGTCCTAATCACATGACCACTCAAAACACAGAACAGAAAAGACAGAAATTTGTTAAGTTACTGGGCCTGACATAGATCCATCTCACAGTGGTTTAATGCCTTTTCACTGTGTTTAGTGACCCTGTCAACTCTTGACCATCCTTTACACCTGAAATCCAATGAAACTGGACCCATGGCCTCTCCTAATACTGTCAGAAGCCAGTCTTTGAGTCAAGTAGTCAACAAGGTTGCTACTTGTCATGAACTAAAGCTGGAGCTGTCCTATCAAGCATGTATCAATCTAGATCAAAATGAGCCCTAAAACCAAACTGTTTCTAGACATTATAAGGACTATTACATGTTCTAGATTTTACAAGGACTATTATATATTCTAGACCTTTTCACATACGCTATTTTCTCCCGGTTCAATAAAGATTCTGATGAATTATACTATTACACATTCTACACATTCTAGGAACTATTATTAATTGTTTGCGTTATAAGAACTATTATATATTCTAGGCATTTTAAATACTGTTACATATTCTATACGTTATAGGTACTATTACATATTGTAGACGTTATAAGGTTCTTAAGTATGCCCTTACGTAATGTTTTCTTACTGGTGTAGAACTCAAACGTAAACAATGCACACTAGAAATATGACAATTAAAAATCGTGAATTATAATTGTGAAAAAACTAAATATAAAAAGAGGTTTAAACTTACCCCTTTTCCAAGTCTCCTCTTGATCTCATACTTCAAAGTGATGTGCTCTTCTAATTCCGTCCAGCTCATTTTAGTTTTAACCTTCGTTTTTCTGGTTATGCTGTGAAAAATCTTTGACCATGTCAACAAATACGCAATGTTATCTGCCCCTTGTTGAACAACAACAAAAACAGTTTAAGTCGAATTGTGTCCCAACACCTCCAGGGCTGAGCTGCATAGAGCACGCAGTTGGACAGGGTTTAGCTGTTAGCAAACTCGCTGCTAACAGTAAACAAATACGATTTTGCAAAGTTACTGGTCATTTAATGTTACTGCTCACTTTTACACATATTCTCGACTATTTAGTTCTTCAATATATAGGTGCTGACGGAAAGCTATGTAAAATTAAAATCGGTTTTCTTCACCAACACCAACACGGTGCAAAGTCTAGCGTCGCATGGTTTTTGTAACTGTTGCCATGGAGACGCAACCAGTCTGAGCTGCTTAAAGAGAAATTCCACTGTAATGTTGATAATGATGGAAAAATCGTGGCAATATACTGCATATGTGTATTAAATACATTAAAATGTGTTTCAAGCAGAGTCTTAATTCCTAACTGTTCGAAGTACACTATAAGGTCCCACAAGTATTGGGACACCTGACCATGACACCAAACCGGGACTTTAATGACATCGCAGTGAAATACATAACTTTATTATGTAGTTGGCCCACCATTTGCAGCTATAACAGCTTCACTCTTCTCTTAAGGCTTTCCACAAGATTTTGCGTTTTTGTGGGATTTTATGCCCATTCATTCTGTAGAGCATTTATGAGGTCAGAGATTGGTCAAGATCGCCATTCACTAGCCCAAACTAGAAGTGTCCCAATACTTTTGTCCATATGCATTAGCTTTTAAAGGTATTAAACCCTTGAGATCACTACCACTTTGACAAGCTCTGCGAATGACTATGTTTACATGTCAGATATTTAATTATGCAGAATAAAGATGACAGCGTAGAGAAGACTTTTTTATTGCCAAAAGATTTACATGCTGTTTCAAAACTCTTAACAGTGGTCCTTTAATAAATATTATTTCTCTTACAATAAAGTGAAACAATTTTCCAACCCCAAAAACAGAGAAATTAGTGAAAATAAGTGAAAATAATCCCTCTTATCCAGAGCAATTTATTTAACTGATTTTCCAGAAGAACATGTAAATGGGAAATCGCCTAACTCAAATGATTTGTAATTATTTAAATATTTAAATTGGTTCCTTCACCATTCAGCACAAAGCCTGCAGTTGGTTTCTTATATGCAATGAGCGGATTACTCATTGAAGTGCTGCAACTTAAACATGTGTAAACAGGTTTAAGTTGCCTTTCACAATCAGGGACTAACATTATGAGCCTCTAAAATTTTTAGCACTGATCCAAGGGACCAAATAGCACAAATGCTTTGAGTGCATTTCTGGAGCTTTAAAACCTACAAACTGGTCCATATGCAAAGCGTCTGTCTACTTTCCGTGTCCCAAAATGCTGCAGTGTGTTTTATGTTGCTTAAACAAGGTATAAAAATATATAGAAGAAAAACTGGGATTTATGTTGAAGATAAACTGGGAAAAACAGACCAATGAATCGTTTAAAAAAAATAGCTTTAAATCTGAATAGATTCTATAACTGCAAAACCAAAAAATCAAAAGGCCAATCTATTTAGTGAAAAGTCAAACAAAAAAACATCCAATGTGTGTTAGTTCTATGGCAGAAGTAAGCACTGTACCTGCAAATTCTCAAGGCTAGTGTTTAATGGGTGCAGACAGATTTAAGTAGGGTCATAATATAACATAAATCATAGTTAGTTAAAGCTAACAAAATGAAAGTAAGAGGTTGGCAGCAATGCCAATAGACAAAGATATTCCACACTAAAACCCCCAGTTAGATCTTAAGAGTCTCTATATCAGATTCACAAATGTACAGTTCTGTATCGAAGAATAGGCTTCCAGCAGAGATCAAGAACTGGATGACAGAGGGAAAGCTGGGTAGATTGGAGTAAGAACAGTTCTTGTGGTAGCATTGTTTAGGAGGAGTGTAAGAACCGGTTGAAGGCGTTGTATGCAGACTCCAGGTCAAACAGCATCTGCCGAACCTGAGAGTCATCCAACTCGTCAGACGCAGACATGCTGCTCAGAGTGGTCAACCTGATGGAGGAATGCAGGTATAGCATTTTTTATCCTTTCTCTTATGACATATCAGGGTATATACAGCAATCCTTAAGTTAAATTTAATACCTTTTAATACCATTTTTACTACCTTTGGATTTTTTTTT
>JBBPDC010000141.1:11170426-11185420 GCA_037974485.1 Hemigrammopetersius urotaenia
CGCAGCCATCAATATTTACGCGAACTGCCAAAACCATAATGTTTATTATTATTTTTAGGAAGAATAACTAAATAGTACTTTAACCAAGGAAAAAGACAGCCTTACTAGAACTTTGTCTGCTGAAGCTTGCTTGTTTACCCCCCCAATAAAACTTTCTTCTTCTGATCTGCATCAATCTCAAAATTGAGCTTTAGCGCCCTACGCTGATGGAAATCCGTCATAGCGACGGAAAACTTTAATCCGTATGAGACTTCAGGATTGAGACAAGGATATTTGATTATGTGCATGGACACGCTAAAGCCTACGTTTTAACGAACTAACACAAACATAGCAGACAAAAATAATACCTTTTTTTTTTTTTTTTAAATAATACAGCTAAAACCAAATTTAACACTTTTAATGGCCTTAAATTTGGCAATTTTGATTTAACACTTTTTAATACTTTTTTAAACCCCGCGGACACCCTGCATATGAACAGTTGAAATTCAGTCCTTCCGTACCAGAGGCTGACTTTGTCCTTGGCCTCTGAATCTGGTGGCATGTTGCTCATCCTGTTCATGGTCTCCATCAGCTCCCTAAGGTCTGGCTGGATCTGAAATAGAAGTATAGAAATAATCAAATTTGTGTCATAATGTCTGTGTTGTTAAATAGTTGCCTCCAAGTCCAAATCCATAGATAGCAGGAGGGTAAATACCTCATCCATGGCTCGAATCTCCAGTCTCAGTTTGTCCATCACTGTGATGAAGAGCTACAGAAAGCGCAAACAAGAGAGAATTACACACAGCACTGTCAGCAGCCCACACAAACAGTAGAATTTATTAATAAATCTGGTGGCAAAAAAGCTAATGAAGCTTTTTTGAAAATGCCAGATTAGATGCAGACAGTTGTCCATGTAAAATCTCTTTACATTTCTGCCATCTTGTGCAGTACATTAAATTGTGACTGGATGCCCAAACTGTTTCCTAGTAACATGAAGCACTGTGATGAATTGTACTTTGGCATTGGAAAGAAAACACAGGTTGCCAAAAAAAAAAAAAAAAATCAGCTTAATGGATCTGTTGGAACTACTCGCTAGAACTCATTCGCTGGCATTCATCCAAGCAGAAACATCAATCCTAGGCTATAAAGCCAAATCTCTAGTAAGTTAAAGATACTCACAGATACAATATCCGCAATGCAGCGATTCAGGTTGCCTTTGTCATCCTTTATAGTTATTGGGCGATCCTCTTTGATTCTCTCCATTGCCAGCGGACAGTCAAGCTGTAACAGTGAGGAACGATAACAACTCCAAACATAGCCATATAGACTGATTCATGTTTTCTAGGAAATAATTAATTATAGTCACAATACTAAAACATCTCTGACATACAGAGAGAAAATGCATGCTTACAATACAATATAAAAATAATACACAGATAGTCCACATATGATCATTATTGATGCTAATACCTACCCTGTATTTCCTACAAAAGTCATCAATGGAGCCAACGTCTGATCCCTGGACCTGTTTGAATGCAGCCTTGTACTGGACAAGCAATCTTGAGCAGGCACCTGTGTATCTGCAAGAGTGAGAGACCTGTTTAGAAGGGCTTGCCCATTTTTGCCCATGTGATTTAATATCAAACGCAAGGAACTACTTACTCATTAGGTGTTACACAATCCTTGATGTAAGCTTTCTCTAAAGCTTGAAGTGTTTTTACCACAGCAAACAGCTCTGCCATGTTGTCATACCTTTCAACGCAGCCAAAAACACAACAAATTACAGACAAGAAATGGAACAGTTCGACTTGCATTCAGACAATGTAATTTTTCAGATATTCAAGAATTTACAAGCTAACTATGAAAACAAAGCACACTTACTTTTCTCTTTCTCTTGCATTTTTATACAGCTTCACCTCCTACCGAACAGTGGAGAAGTTAGTTAAAGGAAAGCAACTGTAAATGATATTATTAGTGTCATTTATACACTGACTCTTACCTCATATAATTCTGGCTTATTGGCTGGAGCTTGTTATTGCAATAAGAAAAAAAAGGAAAAGGATAAAGACAGAGCAAGTCATAATAGCTGACAGAGAAAGCTGATCAACAATCAACATAACAGTTTAAACAAATACACATTTTTACACTTAAGTTCTAATAACTGTGTTGCACTAATGTCTATATTTTTTATTTATATACTTTTTACTGTCTTATCTTTTATTCTTTCTTGTTGCACTGAGCATGCTAATGACACAATAATTGTGCCAGGATAAATAAAGTTCTCTCTAATTTTATTTGCACAGCAAACTGGCCGCCAAGCATTTTAACACCTCAGTAAAGTGAAGTAGTTGCATTCAAAGTCACTTTCCACTTACCCCCACCCATCCCTCCTGAAGCAGGTATTCCGTGGAACATGGTACCGACCAAAACGTTTTATGTCTACACCTGTGGACATCAAGCCATGCATAAAGATTATGAACATGTGGAAATGACATACATATATATGCACTTTTTAAAGCCTTTTTGGCCAGTTACAGCAGGAACAAACAACGTATAATGAAGAATGCTGAAAGATGAATACACAGAGATGATAAAGAGTAAAGTGTAAGTGTACAGTTGTCATTCCTGAATGCATCACAGCACACAGCGTGAACAGTGTGAATTTCTTTCTCTGCATTTAAGCCATTCACCTAGTGAAGCAACGGGCAGCCAGGAACACAGCGTCGAGGCAGTGTGTGGGGACGGTACCTTGCTCAGGGTACCTCAGTTGTGCCTAGCGGTCTTGGGGATCGAACCCGGACTTTCTGGTCGCAGGGCGGATGCCTTAACCACTAGGCCACCCAACTGCCCAAGGTGCCACTGGCAGTCCTGGAGTTTGAACCCATAACCTTCTGGCCACCGGGGCAACTCCCTAACTCCAAGGCCACCAGCTGCCCTGCCCCAGATAGGGGAACACAGGCGGGTAATTATAGATAGAGGAATAGATAGAAGAATACAGATAGACGAATTCGGGCAGAGGAAAACAGATAGAGGAATAGATACATTAATGTAGAGAGATTTATACAGGTAGAACAATACAGATAGGTGACAGATGATCACAAAATCAATGCTCGTCAAACTGTAAACAATTTAATGTTGTTTTCAGCAGTGTCTGTCTATCAGAGACAAGAAACTACTGACTCATTAACAACTACTGCATCACGGAAATGCAGTCTTTCAGGCCGACACAGCCCTGCTGAATTAGCTAAAACAGCCAAATGTTTAGGAAACTGTATGAACATCTTTCAAAACAATATAGGGGAAGAGTACGGCATGTCTGCAGGAACCTGAAGCTGTAAGAACTGGGCAAAGACGACGGCAACAGCAACAACAAAAACAACTTAGCAAAGCGGCTAACAAGTTTAGCCTCCCAGTGTTTCGAATAACACAAAATCAGCACTTACGGGTAAATTAAACGGCTGTTACTTACACACAGTTACAGTGCCTGGATGCTTAGCTAACTATACAGCTGTGTAACTTCAGTGTCAGAATCTCAGAGCTGAGAATTTACTGACAGAAACACAAACAAAGCAAAAGAAAACCGACCTCCTTACCCACTACAGTGTTTACGTCAGTGCTCGTCGCAGACACGTACGTCACACTTACTCATATCCCGTTTTCTGGTTGCCATGTCCTCTTTCTACTTTGTAGGTAATGTTTCTAGGCTCTGTTACACAAACGTCTCCTCATTGGACACATATAATGGAAGATACACTGTCTGGACAAAAGTATTGAGACACTGTTGTCCAAGGTTTCCCATGAAGGGCTTAATCTTAATGCCTCAGCATACCAAGACATTTTGGTCAACGCAATGCAAATTTCAAATTTATGGACACAGTTTGGGAAGGACATTTTCTATTCCAGCATGATTATGCCCAGTGCACCCCCAACACCATTCAACACCTTCGGGATTAACTCAAACGTAGATTAGGAGCCAGGCCTTCTCGTCAAACACCAGTGCCTGACCTCATAATTGTTCACATTTCCACAGAAACTCCAAAATCTGTAAGCCAACTCCATATTAAAACCGTACAACAAATATTTAACTTCCATCATCCATTACTATTAACAACGTTAAAATAGAATTGTGAGTTTTGTATAACACTTTTATTATGTTTAACAGATTTAGATTGATATAAACGCACTAGTGTATTTTAAACATCAATGGAAATATTTGGCAACCGGGAGATCTTGGTTCAAATCCTGCGCGCGGGAAATGTTGTTCCTGAAGAAGAGTGTTAGACCAACAACCAGATAACAACTAGCCTAGACCTAATAATCCACATGTTAATCTTTTGATGGACAGTTTTTTGTTTTAAATGTTAATCCTACAAGCTTAACTAAGATAGGGTAAATAACTCTTGCAAGTTAGTTATCCAGTGACTTCACTTGTTTGTCCTCAGCTTGGTGGACCAGAGAAAATCTTTCCTCATCTCAGTTCTGGTCTAATGTTAGCCAATCAGCAACCATGAAAACTACAAATGCTAAGCCTGCTAAAGTCCCAGCAGCATCAGAAGAGTGTGGAGTCTGGCTTGACACAGCTGAATTAAGAGAAAAGAAGCAGCACGTGAGTCTATATCTGATTTATTTCGTTTGTCAAGCTGATCTTGAAGCTTGCTGGCCCAAAGCCTCAGAGTGCATGCATGCTGCTCTGCGATCAGCATCTTAGACGCGTAATATAATTGGACGTGGCTGTGAGTTAGAATCCCAGGACTGGTAGTGGCATCACTGAGGTACCCCTGAGCAAGATACTGTCGCCACACACTGCTCCCCTGGCGCTCCATTGGTGGTAGCCAACTGCTTGACTTGATGAACGGGTTAAATGAGTAAATATTTCTTATTGTTCACACTGTGTGCTGTGTGGTGTGTTTGAATATGACTATAAGTGGCCACTTTGCTGATCTTAGATTGATACTTGCTTAAATAGGCACCACTGTTCGTAAAGGGAGAATAGTTAGATGCCCTAAGACAGTGGGGGACCGCTACATGCAAATTAAATGCAAATGCCACCTATTTGCACCGATTAGAACACAATCAAATCATCCTCCGTTGGGGTGGGTGAACCAGCTTTGGGGGGGCACAGCTTGCAAAAGTTTGAGAACCACTGCCCTAAGATATCTAATTGTTGTATCTGCTTTGAAGCCTAAACATTATCCTGTAAGTCTGATTTTTAAAAGATGTTCTGCTCTAAATGACAGAAACAACTGAAGCGGCCAATATCCAAATTGCTGAATCCTCTGGCTCGATCGGGTGGTTACAGCGTGGCAGTGGCACTGAACTTCACACAGACAAAGATGCACATGCCTGCCACAAAACAGAGCACAATATCATCGTTCTTTCTACCTCAGAGTAAAATGAATAAAGGTAAGGAAATACTGGAGATTGTAGCTCTTCTGTACTTTTCACTAGTTACACTGTTGGTCTAAAGGATTTTTGACTGAATACAATGATTTATTTCCCTCAGACAAAGAAAAATACAGTTTCCTCCATCCTCCGGAGATTTCCTCCACTCCGCTTTCTGAGGTGCATACAGGGACTAAACGAAAGCATGCTGCGACAATTGAACCGCCTGAATCGGAACCAATTGAGGTGACCAGTCCTACTTGTCAAGTACATCCACTGGAATTGGATGCAGATCTAGAGAGGGAGTTGGGTGAAGTCTATAAAAGGCAGGAAAAAGAGCAGGATTTCTTCCATTTGGTGTGGGGATATCAGTCAGAGGAATGTGAGCCTACAGCAAAGAGGAGACCCCCTGAAGATGTTGATGTTGAAAATGAATCAGACACACAAAAGGAAAGCAACAAAGCTGTATTTAACAGATGCACATCTACTGATGAGATTCAAGACATCCCTGAGACATTGCTTCACTGGGATACAGTTCAGCAAGATTCTAATGATCAGTTACACAGGAGCACTATTAGACAGAACAGAGGTGTGTCTTCAGCTTTTATTTCTGCAGAGGACTTCCCCCTGGAAAAGAGGAGTCAGGAAAACTTACAGGCCTGCACTGTAATAGACGAGAACGTTTTTAGTCAGGGGCCTGTTTTGGCTGCAAGACCAGTCACAGAGAACAGACAGACAATGAAACATCCACCAAAACTGGAGCTGTTTAATCATAATAACCACTGCTCACCTGTGAAGAGACAGAATAAAGAAAACCATAGACACATATCACCCAAACACATCACTGAAGTTTCTCCACTTAAGCGGCTGCTTTCTCCCAGTCCAGTTAAGCGGTTTCCCATGTTGGAAAAGCCAAAGGTAAAGTATTATCAGTCGCCTGAGAAATCAGCCAAGAAGTCTTTAGAGAACGAGCAGGATTCGTTTGCCATGTTATTCACTCAAGACTCGGAGGGTTTTCGAGTGATTGCCCACCGTGACCAGCAGACCAGACACCCACTGAAGGACCAAACCAACTCACCTGAAAGTAGCGAGAGCTGGAACTTACCTGCAAAGCCACTGGAAATGGAGGAGGACTCTGATCTTGAGCCAGAGATGCTTTTCACTCAGGACTCTCAGGGAAACATAGTCATCAAACACTAAATGTTATTGTTCCAGAGTGATGTAGACAGGTGTACCAGATAAAGAGAATTTTCTTTGCTGCTGTTTAGAAAGTTGACAACGATTATTATAAGGAGACATGATCTATTTTTACAAGTAATTATTTTCTTTGTCTAAAGAGTTGCTGCTTGAAACTCCTTACTGAAGTCTCATTTTGTTTGATTGTGCATATGGGTCATCAGTGGGCAGTATGATAAATCTTTACAGATGGTAAATATTTAAAAATAGAATGTATTTATGGAATAAAATGTGAAAGCCTAAGTTTTGTGGGGTTTTTTTTGTAATTTGAAGAAAACCTCACTCATTTTTAAACCTTTACTTACATTTACATTTACGGCATTTAGCTGTAAATGTAAATGTAAGTAAAGGTTTAAAAATGAGTGAGGTTAAAAAAATAAGACCACTGCAAAAATGTTGTTTCTCAGATTTGATGTTTTATAGGTGCAAGTGAGGGTTGAACTGAACAGCTTTGCCTTAGTTTTTAAGATAAAATAAAAATATTGTTCTTTAAGGCATACATTTACAGGAAATGACAACCTATCAAAATAAGAGAAATTATGCAGTGTTTACACAAGAAAACAAATCTCTTGTTCACTCAAACAAAATGTCAATAATGACCTTTAACATACTTTTAGTAATGTTTTGCCATCTAGCTTGGTCACACTGCAGGAGGAGAGTGTTGATTACAGCAGTGTTTTATACTTTTCCTCATTAAATATGATTTGATTCAGGTGATCACTAATCAGTAACTCAAAGCAGAATGAGGTGCTTGTGAAGGAATTTAACAGACACTAGCATGGAATGGTTGTCATTCACAGAGATGCTGATTTAAAATTAATTCCAGTGGTCTCTTATTGTTTTCCAGAGCTGTATATTTGAGAGAATACCTTCTCACTTAAGAGTTCCGTTTGTGCAGGTGATGCTTATTGATCAGATCAGATCAGACTACATGTTTCAGGGGTTAGTGAAATAAACAGACCCTGCTGCTTTTTTAATGCCCACCAGAACCATGGGATGGCACTATTTCTAAAAGCACTGAGCATCTGGAGACATCTGGATTCAGTTGGTGTTTTTTATCTGCCTGTAAATGACAATAAAAGGTGAAAGTTTCAAATCACATTTTTCCTCACGGAAAGATGTGTATGTGCTGTATAATTCTGTTGTTTTCCAAAATAGTGATAACTCATAGGCACAGGTTCTTAAAGTGAACCTCTAATGGTATATTTGTTCTTTCAGCAGAAGAATAACATTTGCCTACCTAGTCAGAGGTTTAACCTTCTAAATAATTTGGCATCGTTTTTATTTCCATACGTTAGTGGGTTTGGCCAATGTCAATGTGGACTAACAGTTTGAACACATTTTTAATGACAAAGTATCAACATATACCCCAAATCAGCTGTTTTATTTCTCTTATTTCTTATGCATTGGCGGCTGAATATGAGAAAACCATTGTGGCGATTGCGTAAAACTGAATGAAAAGCATGACCCCAAGAGTGCAGTGACAAAGTTTATTAAGCTTTAATTATAGGTCTAATTTGAAAATACACCTTTCTCCCCTCTGTAAACAGGGGGAAAACACTTTTACGCTCAGTTGATATTTGTGTGCTACAATGAGATACTCTCAGACAGACAATCTAATATTTGTACGTTTCCTTTTTGACAGCTACGCAGGACAGTTCTACAAGTTCAGTAATGCACATCTCAAAGAAGGCTACAAAGGTGAACACTGATTTGCAACAAATCCATATTTATGTGCATTAATGTATTGTAATGGTGTTAATATGCACAGTGCACACATAAAATTAAGTGAAAAAAATGGGTGTTAACACGATTCTGGATTAACAGTGATCTTACAGAAATCTGTGAAACAAAACAAAAAAAAAGGTTTAATTACACCAGGCAACAAAAATTGTTTCATTACATTTTGTAGTGTTTCCTCGACAATCTCGGCACACTGCTTTCGTAACGTTTTTTTCGTAAAGCTTCAGGGGTTTAGTTAGAAACGTCATTTTTAGAAAAAAAATTAACTTGGTGGCTCGGCTGATGTGGTCTTTTGTTATACTTGTAACTTTTTGCATACTGATTTGTTGTACATGTAGATAACAGGGTTGTCAACTCTCTCACATTGCTGAATCAGCAAAACTTGACTAAGAAACATCAAAAACTGCAACGAAACAAATCATAAATTTGTTACCCAGTGTTATGCATAAATTACCGAAGACATTTGCCTGTTAACTGCTGTATAAACATCAGCACTATTGTGATTAATGTCCTTTTATTAGCCTCCCTTGCTTACATTACTTAATTAACTATTTGTAAATACGAGGGACATTCAAAACATTTTCATTGGAAACGGTGAAGGCTGGAGGAGCAGTAAAGGAAGGTGACTGTACAGAAGTGATATCATTTATTTTTGAAATTCTTAATAAATAAAGTTTAAAAAGAGTGGAAACGTTTTGAATGTCCCTCGTAATAAAGAGACCTTAAATACAGTTCTGACAGACAATCTCACAGAAGGACAGACTGGTTACGGTTCAGGAGATGCCATCAAGAATAACAACCAAAGGCAACTTGCTGGCAACTTTTCATTTTTGAATCTACCAGAATTGATTGTTAAATGCATGTGCAGACAGTATTACAGTGTATTCCACAGACTGACATTGGGTTTGCACTGGGAAGTGAATTCGTGTGCAATTACAATCACTATGCTGGGTGACGGAATATGCTTTAAAAAAAACAAAAACAACAAAACAATAAAAAGACAATTTATATTAAATGAAATATGCACTAAATTAGAAAAAAGTTATAAAAAATGCTTTGAGGCACACATATGTTTGCTCATCAAGAGCCAGTTTCACATACCCAGACCAAGCAGAGCTGGAGTACATAGGATTTACATGATTAGTCTTTCATTTAGTGAATCTTTTGTGAGGAACTGGGCTCCATCTGTGTCTGAGAAACTAATTTTAAGGGCACAAATTTGCCACTGAAGTTGTTACTAAGTGTAAAACAATAAAGTGTTATTACGACAGAAAAAAGGGTTGAAGAAAAGTTGTTTCTGTAAACACAAAGGCAGGTATCACAAAACGCACGGGTCTAAAATATGATGTTTAAAATTGCTCTGAAAAGTGCTATGAAACAAGTACGAATTCAGCGAGTATTAACCGGGACCATGATTTAATCTGAAAGATTTTTGGCTGCTAGTTTTAATCCAATCTATAAACAAAATCTGATTAGATAACTGTTGAAAAATGTCTATTAAATGTAATTCATCTGACTCCCTTTTAAGGTTTTAGTAATTTAACTAATTAACCTTCATTTTAAGCTACAAAAATAATTTTGAATGGAGAACCATCACTGACACTATAATTACAGACTGGGACTATTGTGTCTGCAAGAACAGCTCTAATAGTGGAGTAAAAGTGACTTTGAGCTACCAGTAGAGATGACGTGGGAAAACATAATGGAGCCGTCAATCAACCAGCAATCTCCGTTGGCTCTGTCACCAGCTTGGACCCATCCCAAACAGTCTTAAACTGCTCAGGGACTGGAAACTCTCTCTGTTGACATACGGCATGAAAAATGGCATTACCAAATTGATCACGTGGACAAAACTTGAATAATTCATAGGTTTAGTTTCTCTAATGAGAGGAGAGTAATATTACTGATTATAAACAATTGTAACAAAGCTAGCTCCAGTTCTGACTCACAGCATATTACACACAAATACTGTTCAATCAGTTTGTATAAAACATGCAGTAAGGAAGAAAAGTGAAAGTAGTTGTTTGTGACGTCGCTTACATAGTCATCATCTTCCTGAGGAACCAGGATGTTCATTTCAGAACTCTTGGCACTGACAATTTCACAGTTGAGAGACTCCTTACTCATGTAGACGTGGCAGCCCTCTGTTTTATTGATGGAAATGGTGGGCACTTTCCCCAACACCTGAGCGAGGGACAATCACATTATTCTTTATTCATAATAACACAGGTCAACAAAATAATCATCAGAAGCCACAACACACTTTTCTAAACCATGTTGTTATGCTGATTTCAGATCTGCTTTCATTTTTTTTCAGTCACGTCACTTTTTTGAATGATGAGTAATATTAGATTTGCAATAGACTTGTTTTTATGAAACTGCAGCAACAATCAAGTAACTGTTTTAATATTTTCAGTGTGAAGTTAGACAGGCCACACTGTGTCATAGATATAATGATCAGTGTCAGTCAGCTACCACTGTTTCTTCAAAAACGATTAGCATATGATTATTATATACTAATTATACCAACTACCATGCAATATATAACTAGCTTCATCACAAAAACTGTATGTGCGGGAAAAACTAAACAGATTTAAATCAGCATGAAAAATACCACAAAACACACATAAACTTATCTCTGATGATTTTGACCTGTTGACCTGTGTAATCTCATCAGTGGTACCAAATCTTTGTGTGAGCCACAGCCCCTCACTGAACATTTATGGCTATCCTGACCTGGAGCCGAATGTCCCTGGAGTTGATTACTTCAAGAATGCCGACCACATTTTCAAACACAAGTCCAAGCTTTTTGCAGTTATCTAGAAAGAGAGACAATGCATTGAAGAACAAAACAGAGACACAGCATCCCACTGAATAGAAGTAAGTGTTATAAAATAATTTCACTCACCCACAATAATTGAGTTGACTTTGCCTTTGATCTGAAGTGTGGAATTGTTGCAATTAAAGACATAAACCACCTGTCTGAGTTCAGTCTCCTCGATCACCAGATCATGAGCCTGCATCTGGTGTTCCTGAAGGCCAAGCACACGCATACCACTGGTCAATGCTTGACTTAACTGTGTTTGGTATTAATCAGTGGACCTGGGAAGCTTAAAGAAGCTTTATGAAATTATGTTCTACATTCAAGATTTCATGCACAATCACTAATTTGCAATTACTTTAATTCGAACAAACTCTTATAACTCATACATCATCATGACCATAGGCATGGAACTGGAAGAGAGGCAAAAGGGGGATAGCTGGACTTACCACCCGCCACTTCTTCCCCTCCAGTTCGAGTACAGGAGAATATTTCTTGGCTGGTGCAGGAGTGGAGGAGCTGGACGCTGTACCTTTTGATGGAGAAGTTGGATCTGTTCCACTCTTAGAGCGCAGACCAGGATTCTTATGGGTCTTCTGCTCATCAGACACATGCTTCAGTCCTGAAAGACATTTTACATTCTATATTTGACACTTTTATACAGTCCATAGGTTTTTAATTTAAGCCTCCCAGTCATCTATTTCCTTTACTTTTCTATAAAGTTCTGAAGTGTGTACAATTGTGGCACAAGTACAGTTTTAATCTAGAGTAGGAGTAGTAATCCTAAAGGCAAATGGTAAATAAAGCTGATTAGAATATGCAAAACCTCTGCAAGTAGAACCCAGCAGTATGGTATACAAATGTTCTAGTCAATCACTGATGTCTTGAGTAAAAATGTATTATACAAAACTAAGGTTTAGTCAGTTAAAAACCTTCAGATAAATTCATGTGGAAACAAAATGTCTTTTAATGTCGTCCCTCACATTAGACGCTTAGTCAAAAGCATTTAGTCAAAAGTGCATTTTTTCCCATCTATGAAATATCTCTGTCAAGGATGCTGAAACATTTCCATTCTTTCACAACTTCTCGGCTTCATTACTGTAATGCTCCTTTTCATGGTATCTTACTCCATGCCTTCCTTTCTTTTGCTTTAAACTCTGACTTTTCTTCAACAGGAGTTGTTTAGGTGTGTAACCTAGCTGGCATTAACTTGGTTGAATAGCAGAAGTTATAGCATTTCAGGTTGAAGAACAGATGTGGAAAACTTGAGCACTAATGTACGACGCTCTGGATAAGAGCATCTACTAAATACCTAAATATTGTAAATGTCTCCCTACAAAAACCTTTGCTAGACTTAAATCTGTGCAGAACCCTGCTGCTCGTGTTCTCACCTTTACAAAGAACACATCTCCCCCTTTCTCCACAAACTTCAACTGATACCCATATCTAATCATATTAATTTTAAGCTACTACCCATTGCTTTTAAAGCTCTCCATAGTAGTACATCACTGAACCACTTCACTCATATACTCTCTATGTTTGTGTCTACTACTGTCTGTTAAACACTGTTTCTTGTTCTATGTCTAAACTTTTTTGTAACGTGAGTTTGATAATGGCACTATATAAAGAAAATGTTATGATGATGATGATTATTACTGTTATTATTATTATTAATATTACTGCGTTCTTATCCTCGCCTTTAGTGATTGCCTCCCCCTGGTTGAGCTGGGCAAATAAAGCCGAGCGCTGGGCTGCGCTTTTGTCAGGAGTAGGGCCTTCATCTGTGAACACTGGTGGTGGTGGAGGAGGAGGAGGAGGAGGAGGAGGAGGACAGGGACCAGTAGGTGGAGCTGTGAACAGGGATGCAGGAGCTACAGGACCCTGTAGAAACACTAAAGTCAGTTACTCAGAACTAATAAAATGTTCTGTAACTATTTGAAATTAAAAAAATAATTTGGACAAACTGCATTGGATTAGTCAAACACATGCTAAGGAAAACAAAAAAAAAAATCAGTTTCCCTTGAAACATTTTTCTAAACATGTAACTTTAAAAATGCATCATTCACTTTCACACAGTCTATATTATCTAAACTGTGTAGTTGTTCTAAATTTACAAGAAGCATTTAAATATCATACTGTGAAAACGTCTTGGGCACTTCTGCAAACCGTTTAAACCCATTTTTCTCAATGGTGATGGTGTCTTTCTGCTAGCAAAATTAACAATAGAATAAATAAAAAAAAACACAAAAGTAGTAAAAAAGTATCCAGATTTGTTTTGTTTGTAAAAAATAAAAATATATAAAAAAGGTAAAGGGAAGCACAGGTTTGGTTCCAGATTTCTCCTCGATGTCTCCAGCCATATACTGTACATTATTTACTTTATAATTTTATTTGCATAAAACATGTGCTATTCGTCTAAAAAGTTCGCAGGCGCCTAAAAATTTGCACAGAACTGTATATCGGCCTATTCAGCTACAGCAGCTTATTTTACCAAGTTAACAAAAATGTTAGATATGGTCCCTTTAACTCTATAGAAATTGCACTGAATCCCAAGAACTTTGAACTGTGATATGGGGACTCACCAGTTGGGGGAGTATTACACAACAATGTGGTTTATTCCATTAACCTAAATGTGGTTAATTCCATTAACCTAAATGTGGTTTTAGCAAGGACAGCCCTAACACAGTCTTGCACAGTCCCTCCTATAGTTATATTCTCAGTACAGTAACGTTACTTACATTAGAAAACACAAGACTTTTGCAGAGGTATGTGGGTCTATATAATTGTTTCTTTTAGCTGATAGTTGTCTTAACAAACAGTCTTAATCTTTTCTTAATGCCTACAACTGAAAAAATGGGGTCACAAATGTGTCTTTTAATTTAAAATAATATAAAATTAATGTGCAAATCCGTGAATACTGTGATCTTGTCCAGTAGGAAGTTCTGGAAATATGCCAGTGTGTTTTACATGTGCTATATGTTCATTTCCCCCACACACTGTGATCTAATAAAAATGATCAAAATTGTCCAAAAACTATGCAAAGAAATCGGGATCAAAACGTTGTAATGATTGAAACAATATAAATGAAATATTAACAGATTACGTCTGCACAGTGTTACTGTGTGTTTCTTAACTTTAAATGTAGTCACAGGAGTTTAAACATTTAGAAACCTAAACCTGGGGCAGTTGGGTGGTTTGTTGAACGAGGCGCACATACGTTTTTCCCCGTCAGCACAGCTGTCATTGACAGTTGCGCACAATCCCCTCTTCACCACTTACAACACTACAACAACTGCTAGACACACGTCTTTTCTTTTCCAACATAAACAAGCTCACACCCTGCTGTCACTCCAAAATACTTCTGCTGAGTTCTCGGTTCAGCAGGGGATCAGTTGTGGAGCTTAACCTTTGACACCAAAAGGTCAGTAGTGAACAGTATTTAAATCCATAACACGCTGCACATGGAGGAGAGGCTGAGATACGGGGTGAAAATATACATTAAGCAAGCAGCTGATACTGTCATGGAAGAAAGTAGTACCATGTATGAGAAGAGAGTTTAAATTACACACAATGTGTGCGAACAGGTGGGTTATCGGCATGCACACTAGGCTTTTGTTGGGGGGAGCGCTTCTTTGGTAAAACCCTTCCTTTCAAAGAGACCCTGAGAGCCACCTGTCCCCGGCACAAACTCCCTCACACTCTAACACTCACAGCAAGAGGGACAGCTGACACACACACACTGAGGGCTCTCAAGTTTCTATCTCACACACACACACACACACACACACACACACACACACACACACACACACACACACACACACACACACACA
>JBBPDC010000141.1:11185520-11197188 GCA_037974485.1 Hemigrammopetersius urotaenia
TTATGTTCATACTACTGTACATCCATCTGTAAATATTATTCAGTTTCTTCTTGTACATATCACCTTACGTATACTCAACTTATACCTTTATCCTGCACTTGCTGCTTATTGCACTTCTGGTTAGACCTAAACTGCATTTCGTTGCCTTGTACTAATCAAATCTAATCTAATCTAATCTAATATCCAATAAGGCAGCGGGAGAGGCGGCGTCATATTCAAAAAATGACGGAAAACGGAGACGTGGCTCTTTTCAAGTGTAAGTACCTTAAGGAAAACGTTAAATTACACGTTCATTGTGGTTACATTACATTTGTTAGAAAATGCCCTCTGTAAAGGTAAAACATAACACGCTGTTGTGACGACACATGGCATGTGACAACATCAACACAGCGGATGTAGTGCGTCCAATTTCTATTCATACTGCCCTCATTCATACTATATAGAACATACTGTTTTAACGGTAGAGCAGTACATTCTAATTTAAATGTAGTATCTACTCAAGTAGTTTCCGATTTCGGATGCAGCCATCATGTACCGAACCGTGACGGTTCGGTTCGAATAAATGTACCGTTACAGCCCTAATATACACTATATGTATAAAAGTGTGTAAAACATCTGTTTATCTGTGTCTTTTTGAAATCAAGGGTGTATTTCCAGGAAGTTTGTCTCTTCCGCAGCATTTACTGTCTATACTCTTATGTATTATGGAAATTTGCAATCAGCCACAAGGACGTTAGTGAGGTTAGGCACTGATTAGAATGATTAGTTCTGGATCACATATGTCACTCAGACTCATCCCAAAGGAATTCACTCCATCACTCCAGAGAGCGTGCTTCCACTTCTCCACTTCCCAGTGTTGGGGGCATTGCGCATGATGACCTTAGGGTCATGTGTGGCTGCTCCAGTGTGTTCCATTCAGTCAGTTCTTTTGCACAGAGGTTATTACACGTTGTGTGCGCACAGTTGAGCCACTGTGTCAGCAGTGACAGAACGGTTTAGCAAATAATCTAATTTTTCTAATTAACCCCAAAAGTAGTCGATCAGCATCAGCTAATGTTTGGAGTGCAAATATGCTTCATTAGTTTAAAACTGGGGCTGTGAGGCTAATGTTGCTAACACTAGAAGTCAGCAGTCACCCAAACTGTTTCTGTAAATACTGTCACTGTGGTTTAGAATATGCCAAGATCAGCTCTCTCCAGTCCTGGTCAAGTTTTGTTGTTTTATAGCTTATGGTAAAAGTGGTAAACCACAGAAACCTTAGCACTACCTTAATGAATATCTACATATGGTTTAAGCATGTTAAGTAACGTTTTAGAGATATATTTACAGAAAAATGTGGAAAATGAAAAGAAAAAAATTGGGTTTTTGACTTTTTCCAATTGTTGAGTATTAACATTGTTTGTTAGCAATGCTAGTCTCATAGCTCTAAACTAAAAAGCCTAATTTGTATATCAGATGTTTTAGTCATATATGGGGTAAGTGTTTTTTTTTTTTTTTTACTAAACTACTCCTTTAAAGTAGCTGAATGCACTCTAGGGTCTGGATACTTTTGGATAGTTTATGTAGCTAACATATATTAAAACACTAATAAGCATAAATAAAAAGGCATTAAAAAAAAGACTGTTTTTAGATAGTTTTGCATGTCTGTCTGTGTGTATGTGTCAGGGGGAGCCTGGGTTAGGAAAAGGGAGGGGGAGAGGAGTTTTCTTCTAACAACATGCGCATGATTTTCATTTCTTTAGATAAAGACCATCCTTTCATGATCTGCACGGCTGTTATTACAGTCTCAAGTGTGAGGAACCATGGTAGAAAATAAAGTTAAAAGGAAAGGTCTCAAATCCTGTCAAAGGGCACAGATCTTCAGATAGGTGCAAAAAAACAGCTTTAGAATCCTGGAATCACCACAGTTTTATATCTGCTCACATAGCAACTACTGTGAAGTTCCTGGCTATTCCCATTAAACCTTATGAGAAAAATTGTTGAAATTGATGTGTGTCATTTCTGGTTTAAAATATTTGAGAGGGACTGTGTTTATTGTAACTTTGAGCGACTGAAAGTACTGTGACAGATTTGGCTCCATGCTAAGGTCAGCTTGATTACAAAATTTAAAAAACATCATGCACTACAATTTGTTACTGGGTCAAATGGGACTTGGGACAGTCTATAAAGCTTGTTTGACTTTGCAACAGTAGCTATGAAAAAATGCATTTGGCTTGGCTTGGCCAATTACTAAATGCTGTTTCAATGACCTTTTAACACGCCATTTTCAAACAGTGCACCCAGTTCCCTTTGGGGGAATCCCAGACACCATCTTAAGGCCATTACTGTCTTAGCTCAAGTGAACTTTGATGGATGGCTTCTTCAAAAGGAAAGGGAGTCAACTTGAATGTGGACCTAAACTGAGTCATCAGTCCATACCTGCACTCCTACATCAGCCTGGACGTCCCCTTTCGTATCAGTCTACGTTTAGAGGGAGAGAGACAGAAATAGCCTGTCTATCTCTGGGCCATGAATGAAGCCAGGGCAAGAGTTGCATTGTCCTTCTAGCCAACCTTGACTGACCAGGACAAAAAACTGATTTCCTGAAGGGAAAATTAGGGATTACACTTGTGTTTCATACACGTGGGTTTAGTGTGCACCACAACTAGTGGCTTGTGTCCCACTCCAAACCCACCCCCTTCTCTCATTCATATAGTTCTAGATTTTAAAATGTGAAAGTAGCATTCAATGAAGACTCAAAAAAGCAATCAGTTCTAAATTCACTGACTAAAATTAACACAAACTTGATGCCAACCTAAGTCTGAACTCCTTGACCGGGAGCTCTATTTGAGATTATATCAGCTCCGTTAGGAAGTCTGTGGGTTCATAGCAGAGAGTAACAGCTGTGCTCCCTAGTCTGCAGACCACACAAACACACTCCTCGGTGTTCACCGACAGGCCTGTCACTTGACCAAGACCACAGAAACACAGCAGCTCAAATATAGAACATGACCATAAAAAGCCACAGAATGCAACCTCAGCCCCATACACAAACACAGAAAGAGACAGAGTGAGAGAGAAGCCAGAGGTTTGCAGCTTTCCAGCATACTGGCAATGTTAGCTATACCCATAACAGTATGTGTATGTGTGCAAGGAAATACTGTATTTATGCACAAAGGTAATATATACAGAAGAGCGCAGATTGTGTCTATATTTGTGCATATGCAACTACAAAAGGTTTAAAGAGAGCATACAGTTGTACAAAATTTGACTCTGTACTTCAGGGACTACACTGGAAAGTCACTGGTCTTTTCCGGGCATATCCAATTCAGTAGATGATTTTTTTTCCATTCATGTTTGTGGGAATCCATTTGAAGAATTAAACCCTGCTCTCTGCTACAGCATTACATCTAAACAATGAGATCTTAACTCACTCATCATAGCAAGTTTACAACAATTTAACTCTGTCAAAATGAAGCCCATCACAGTTCTGTGTGTGTGTTTGTATGTGTGTGAGGCTACAGTGAGTAAGCAGCTATATTAAAATAATGCACTTGCAAAACATAACATTTACACAATTTTCCACTCAATCAGCCAAGACATATTAAATATATTAAAGATATTACATTTTGCTTCTTTAGCTTAGGACTGGCGCTATGAAGCTAAAGCTGCTAATACACACTAGGATACATCAGGCGACCAAATCTTTTTCGTAAACACATCCCTAAAACCACCCTGAATTTCACCCAACTCTTCATTAAGGGGCTGCTAAACTTGGTTTATGATACAGTATGATTTCACCAGGCAACAAAAATTTGTTTCATTACATTTTGTAGTGTCTTATTCAACCTCGGCACACTGATTTTGTTGGTAATGTTTACTTTCATGTAGCTTCAAGGGTTTAGTTAGGAAAAACTATATATGGTGGCTTGGCTGGCGGTCTTTTGTTATACTTAACTTTTAGCATATGAATATATTGTTTGTTTGTTGTACATGTAGATAATGAGCATTAAGCGGGAGACACACGCATCAGTGAGCCTAATATGAAAATAATTGTAGTATTATAACAACCTTATAATGAAAAATATACATACAATTTAGTTTATCTCTAGAACCATTTAAGGTAGGAAAAAACTGATTTTTGCAATGAAACAGACCTTTCATTAAAAAAATTGCTACCCAGTGTTTTCTGGGAGCTATAAAAATGAAACTCAGCACTCCTACTCCACTTCTGCAGGCAGAGGACTTCTTGTTCACAAACATAAGATAACCCTTTATTAGTCCCACATGGGGGAAATTTACAGGACTCTCTACATTTGGTAACATTGCAAAGTTTTTACACCTCATAGCAAGTCTTAAAGTGTGCTATAAAACATCGACCAGTCTGGATGCAGCTTGAGGTGTTTGTCAGCAATATTAGTTTTGCAGCTCCAAACTAAAAATGAAGCAAAATTGGACTTTACTCATGTCTTGGCTGATATTTTTTCTGCACAAATATAATATCTCATATATAAATATGATGTCTAGCAAACTTTTCCTGTAAGAGTAACATCGCTTACTCTCAAGGATTCACTACACAGCGGTTATTTTTGTCCATTTTTTTCTATAAAACTGTTTCAAAGTCTGGGGGAATGAGCAACTCTCTGGGAAACATGTTCGTTTTATAAAAGAGCTGCAATGAGCCATGACGCTGAAGCCTGAACACATCTCAACAGGCTATTTGTTTATTAGATGACTTAATTCCTGTTCCTTCTCTCGTCCAATGGCCTGCAGGCTTGAAGCTAATCACTTCCTGTTTGGGCAACAGACAACACAAACCAAAGTCCAATGGAATGACATCAGGCTGGCCCCCCAGACTTCCCCCCGGGGCCGCTGTGTGAAGCGTTGGGAATGTGTTGTATTGGCGTTCTTTTGAACAGTGGAGATAATCCCTATGTGCACAGAGAGCCCAACGTCGCATGGCTGATCACATAACCTCAGAACTGTATGGAAAAGAGGAAGAGCTTTATATACCAGTATAAACCAGGACAAACCCACTGAACCTTGGAGGCTTATGGACACCTCGGTCTTCAGTGGTGGAAGCCAGCCACATCAATAGCTGTATGGGCTTTAGGAATGTGGGTTAACATAAAGGGGCGACAGATCGCAAACGTTTTGAGTGGAATGAATGATACGAGCGCATGATAATTGGTCATATGAACAAAAGAAATATGACCCAGCTGACTTGCATTGATACTGATCGGTTCCCATTAAACACAACTAGCCTGTACATTTCAGCAACAACCAACAACATACAGTATGTGAGAAAGGTATTAGTTATCTAAGCTGAAAAGTGCAATTAAAGTGTCAGTTGCTGATGATTGTGGGTACTTTCATGATAGGTCGTATGCAGCGACACACTTGTAATCTTTACCTGCGCAGGCTCTTGGTGTGTGGTAGCCATTTTGAGGAAGGTCCGCTGCATCTGTAGGGCACTGTGTACCATCTCAGCCTGTTGAATAAAAACAAAGCACCTTAAAAACACAAGTCCTGACAGAGACAGAGCTACTAATCAATGTAATAGAAATGCATCATATATAGGGTAGAATTTAGCAGAGGTGTACCAAACCTAGCACACACTTGTAAATCACATTGTGATAAACAAAGACTTTAAAGGGGAATGTGTGCAAAGAAATATGCACTGTGTTATCTTTACTGACCTCCCAGTAAAGAAAATAAATCCCGAAAAACACCACATCATCCACCTTTGAGTGTCATCGTCATTGTGTTTGCATAAACAACTGCTTAGTGCTTAGAGCTGTACCTCACTCACACACTCAGAATCGCACATACATACACCAAGGAGGGTCAGGTCTTAGAAGTCATAATGTTTGGGAAAAGACCTCCTCTTACAGGGCAGAGGAACCCAGAGGCCGTTACCATAAAAGGAGTTGACTATACTGGGTAATAAAACTTTCTCTCATCCGACCTCCTTCAGCAGTGATGAGGGAGCTGGATTAGTAAGTGTTGCCTTTAGTGGTAAAACACTTTATTAATTTGTTTGCAATTCTCACACTTTCGGTTTATGAGTAGGTCCAGGTAAGACCAAGGAATTGGGCTGTGTTTAATGTTGTGGTTTGAAGTAAAAATGGAAACAAATCCAATAAAGATGGCTACACTGGTCAGCACGATCAGTTTTAAAACCACTGACAGGTGAAGTGATCATCTTGTTACAATGGCACCTCTCAAGGGGTGGGATATATAAGGCAGCAAGTGAACAGTCAGTCCATGATGTTGATGTGCTGGAAGCTGAAAAAATAGGTAGGCATAAGGTTCTGAACAATTTTG
The DNA here is from genome assembly GCA_037974485.1 of Hemigrammopetersius urotaenia. Taxonomy (NCBI): domain Eukaryota; kingdom Metazoa; phylum Chordata; class Actinopteri; order Characiformes; family Alestidae; genus Hemigrammopetersius; species Hemigrammopetersius urotaenia. The sequence continues at coordinate 11,191,827 of JBBPDC010000141.1, forward strand.
AAAAGAGCCAAATTGTGGTAGCTGTACCCGTTATGAGTCAGGAGCTCTTAAACAGAGGGGCTTGAAAGATGTTCCTGTTATGCTGAGGTTAGTTACTACCAATAACGCTCAAATGAAGAACAGCCAGTGAACTGGCAACAGGGTCATGGGCGTCCAAGCCTTACTGATGCATGTGGGAAGCAAAAGCTAACGCTGTTCCAATCCCATAGATGAACTGCCATTTCCAAATACATTAACTGCTGACTATGTCAAAAAGGTGGAGGTGCCCCAGCGGGTAGGGTACTTGCCTCTGAACCAAGAGGTCATGGGTTCGAATCCTACCTTCAGAAAACTACCACTGGGCTCCTGAGCAAGACCCTTAACACCAAGTTGCTCCAGGGAGACTGTCCCCTGTAGTTAGGGAATGGAAGCGCCTGCTAAATGCCATACATGTAAATGTTAAGGCGTCAAAATACAGTCCCTGCAGTTTACTGTGTAGTAACAAACCGGTCAGTGGGCCCATGTGGACCTTGTCTACTGCCGAAAGCACCTGGCACATGGGCATAAAAACTGGACCAGGGAGCAACAGACCTAGACTGATGAATCATGTTTTCTATTATATCAGGTAGATGACCACTGGAGAAGAGTTGGCAGAGGGAAACACTAAAAAAGTGGAGACAGTGTGATCATCTGGGCAACATTCTGCTGGGAAACCTTGCGTCATGGCATTTGTGTGGGTTACTCTGACACGTATCACCAACCTAAACATTGTTGTAGATCAAATGCACCACTTCATTGCAACAGTATTCCATAATCTGAGCAGGATAATATGCCCTGCCATATTATTGTTCAAAAATAATTTAGGGACATTACAAAGAGTTAAAAGTGTTCAAACTGGCCTCCCCAAATTCCCCAAATCTCAATCAGATCAAACATCAGTGGGACGTGCTGGACAAAGTAGTCTGACGCATGGAGGCCCAACTTTGCCACTTAAAGGCCTCAAAGGATCTGCTGCTAAAGTATTGGTGCCAGAAACCACAGCACAACTTCAGAAGTCTTGTGAAGTCCATGCCTCAACAAGTAAGAACACAATATTAGGCAGGTGGTTTTAAGATTTTGGCTGATTAGTGTAAGAACATGTTATATGTTTCTCAGAACAATCAGAAAATGTTTCATCAGTCACTGACCAGTGAAACAGACCTGGCACTAAACACTCTTCTGAACTCTGATTTCAAATACTAATTCAAAACAGACTTAGTCAACCCAGAACTGTCTTTTATTTGGTAATATCTGTCATTATATGTCAAGTTACTGCAGTGTTGCTTCAGGGAGATGATCTCATGATGAGAGTGAAAAAAAATATGCAGGTCATACTGCCAGAGCACAGTCACTGTCTGGCAGACAGGAGGGTTATTCTAAAGAGTATATAAAGAGTCCACAAATCCATTATAAAGTCAGTTTACATGTTAGGACAGTGACATATGCATCACATACTGTGAGTAGTAGTTGTCTGCTGGACTGTGTCTTGTTTGTTAGGAGTTCCTCTGTAGATGTGTATGGAGAATTACTCTCACAAGGAGTCATAAAGAAAGTGATATCATAGTTACAACAGAGCTTTGGGAATAGTTGGGAATTCCCAGCTTAGTTTCTGTTCGTTTTGGTGAAGCATGCCACTGTCTATGGCCAGTGATTTTTTTTCATTGCTTTGTTCTTCTTTCCAACAGGCAAAATAATTTTTAAAGGACATTTTTAATAAAATATCATTAGGACTAAATGAATGGTGTCAATTTTGCTTATTTACTGGTATGTTGTAATTTGTTTTGAAGCAGCTGTCAACTTTCTCTCTGGACACTTAATTCAAACTTATTATATCCAAGCATGTCCCACAAACACACAAACATTTATACATACATGCTTTGCCACATCCCCTCCAATAGTCCGACTGATCTTCATGTATTCAGACAGAACGCCTTTCAGTAAATGGTCAAAGGCTTCCATGCACTGTAGTTCACCTTTGAAGACAATTAGTGTTATGACAATTTGTTAATGAATTAACAAACAGTGAAAAATACACCAAAACCAACACGGTCATGGATTATTTAAATGACAGTATCTGGTCAGGCATTAATGATTTGGCTTGTGTTAGAAAGCATTTCCCCAAGGAAGGACAAGCCCTGAATGTCAAAAGCAGTTTGATCTTTTACTAATCATTTTTTAGGGAACTAATAAAAACACTTGTTTGTTCTGGTCTGAAGGGATTCTCTAAATTATGCAATCATATCTGTAATGCCAATAGATTTAAAACTATATTAAGAGAAAACTATACTTTTGGACTTGAAAAACAGTTTATGTATAAAGTTCTCTTATCAGACACAATATGCTGTCATTGTATTCGTGTTATTCCAGTACCATTGAGTCCATTGATGTCCCCATTGGCCATGCTTCCAGAACAGCCCTGAAGCTTAGCTGAAACTGCCTCAAGGCGGATCACAGCCTGTTCCAGTCGCTCAACTAGTGCTTCCATGGCAAGTAAAGGCTGCAAATGGATAAAATTGGAAAAGGTTAGCAACACATTTGCAATTCTGATCAAACAAACAGAAAGAGAAAGAGAAAATGTATTGTTTAGCTTCTGAAAATGTGAGAGAAACCAGGTGAACATTACACTTTCAGGATCTTTTAAAAAACCAAAAGCCCCACCAATGTCCATTACTGAGGATAATGTTCATTCATGATCTTGATGTTTTATACCTTAACCTACTTCTAGTATGTTTTCCAGCTAAAGAGTTCTTTCTTTGTCCCACCTAACCACAGAATCTACTTAAGTTCTACCAACTTACATTTACATTTATGGCCTTTAGCAAACGCTTTTATCCAAAGTGACTTCCATGTCTGTCTCCCTGGAGCAACTTGGGGTTAAGGTTCTTGCTCAGGGCCCAGTGGTGGTATGCTGAAGGCAGGATTCAAACCCACGACCTCTTGATCTGGAGGCAAGTATCCTACCCACTGAGCTACCTCCACCCCCACTAATTCTGCAACTGGAGACACTTTGATATATATAAATACACAGCACTCTCCACAATTATTGGCATTTTTATTTCAATAGAATATTCTCACTTCTCGCACTGAAACAGTCAACCTATTTTTTAAAATCCACAATTAATAAATTATCATTTATAACAATCATGTTGCCACAATTATTGGCACCCCTAACAATTCCTATAAAATAAATGTAACAGAAGATTTTTCGGAATTTATACTTCACTTTTGTAAGTTGATCTGAGTATCTAGGACATTTTAATTAGTAATTCCTGGCATGACACAGAGACCAATTTCTCTTCAAAATCTGAAAGACAAACGAACATGCCATTCAATTAAAGCAGTGTGTGCTGACCTTCTTAGGTCAGGAAATGGCTACAAGAAAATAGCTACTACCCCAAGTCCTCATCATTACTATGCAACAATGTGCAATAACCCACACTGCATATCACACTGTATATAAAACCTTTTCAATTATTCTTTTGCATATGTATATAGTGCCACAGAACATTTATTATTCTATTTTGCGGTTTTGTTTTTTTGTTGTTTTTCCCACATATATGTCTGCAACAAAGGAGTTGCTTTTAATCTCACTGTACATCTGTATAGTGACAATAAAAGGCAGTCTATTCTATTCTATTCAAAAGTAAAAAACAAACAGAACTGTGATAAACAAGGCTGGACGAGGACTCAAGTTTATCATGTAATCACAGTAAGGAAGATGGTAAGTCAGGTAAAATAATTCTCACAGCAGCAAAGAGTGGCATCTTGGGGTCACCAAATCTCAGTAACAACCCCTATATTATATCTACAGGCCAACAGGCTGCTTGGGAGCCCTGCCAGAAAAAAAGTATTTTCTGTCCTACAACCACAAATGTAAGCGTGTGGAGTTTGCTAAAACTACTCAGACTTTAACTGGAACTGTGTACTTTGGTCAGATGAGACTAAGATGGAACTTTCTGGCAATAAACACTGCAGGTGGGTCTGACATAAAACAAAGGATGAATATATGCAAAAGCCCCTCATGCCCACTGTTAAGTATGGTGGAGGATTTCTGATGCTGTGGGCCTGCTTTTCTTCCGATGGCACTGGGATCCTTGTTAGAGTGCCTTTAATCATGAACTCTTTGAAATACCAGTACATTTTAAATAATCTGGTGGCACAAAATCAGCCTTCTCCCATGTCCAGACCTAAAATCCCCCAGAATACCTAAGGGGCGAGCTGAAGAGGAGAGTGCATAAGAGAGGACCCAGGAATGGTCAGAGATCCCTCTCTGTGTATTCTCCAACCTTGTTATAGTAAAGGATTAACAGTAGGGGTGCCAATGATTGTCAAGTGCGCTGTATATATGTGTGTATAAATAGGCAATGTATGTGTGTTTAAATTCAAGTTTACATTGCACAACATGAAAGTAAAGATAAATATACTATACATATTTTTGCAGTGCAGTTTTGTATTCTTGTATTCAATTCTCCCAAAGTGAAAATAAGGGCACTACACTACAGAATCACAGCTGTTAAAAGCGAGCTACATAATCACATTTAACAGACCCACACTTACATGCACTGTTTTAAGCCTCTTCAACTTGCTGGAAAGTCATTCAAAAGAGACCAAAACGTAACTGAAACTTTAAAAAATAAAACATTTCAGAAAAACACTTTTCTGACAAGTCTGTGAGAGGAAAGACTTCTAATGGGAGGAAAGGAATTCAATTACAAGCAAAAAAAAAGAGGCCACATGAGCTTTGATGAACCGTCCAACATGCTAAAGTACAAAATAACGCCGTCTCTTGACAAAGTGTGTGTGTGTGTGTGTGTGTGTGTGTGTGTGGTGATACACACTGATGAAATGACTTCAAAGTCAACAGTATTGCCAAACACACACAGGAGGTTTTACTGAAAGCCGCTAGTGAACCAAGTTAATCATTTAATAACACATTGATATTGTCCTGTCTATTGTGCCCTTTTGTGTGCTGAATAATTCCATGACAATTTCAGAAATAACAGAGACTGGAGGACCAGACGTCCCTGGTTGAAGTATGCTGATTTGTCCAAACAGCTCCACAGCTGCAGACTGCAGAACATTATTAATTCAATTTCATGGCCCCTTAAAGATCCTCAATCAGGATTACATAAATTAAAGCCAGAGCAATCAAACCATCAATCTAATGTCGTATAAAAATACCTCAGTTCTCCTGTAGCTATTTTTTCACCGTTGTTCACACAGGCAAAGACATTTCATTACATTTCCAATTTCTGTTGTCATTCGTCGGGGCAGTTGGTAGCCTAGTGGTTAGGGCATTCGCCCTGTGACCAGAAAGTCCGGGTTCGATTCCCAAGACCACTAG
>JBBPDC010000141.1:11199263-11217549 GCA_037974485.1 Hemigrammopetersius urotaenia
TTTGGAATTTGGAATTTTGAATCGTGTGGTCAATAGTGATATGCACATTTTACAAAAGCTATATACACACATGCATGTATGAATACCGTGTGTACCGTATAGAAACGTGTTTTAAAATGGGAAAACTGCATTCCACGTTATGAAAAATATATAACATCACTTTAAACATGTGCACTATTTCTAGACAGCACCGTCAGTCGGGACCCTAAAGAGAAAACAGAAAAGCTTCGACGTGCTGTTTTAAAGGAGGTGACACTCGTCTTTACTGGGGGCAGAGAAAAGATAACCTGCCAACGACAAACGGCGGATCAGAGAAAAGCGGCGGTGGTTCAAACCTCAGTGGTCGCTGGGGGTCTTCTGCTCCTGCCAGAACCTGAGGGTGTGTGTGGACCCTGTCACTGCTCTAAGGAGGACACCCACTCATGTCCGAGTCTCAGACATAGCCTCAGACATGCCTTCATCACAACACCAACTTCTAGACAGCACAGCCACTGAGACAGCTGTCCTCATATTCAGACACAGGCACGATCTTAACAACAGCACGTTTCGGCAGAGCCCCCTTCACGCCCCCTGCATTGTGCTGCTCCGTCACACACAAAAACACACACATTAGAAAGCAGTTATGGTTAAACAACGTTACCTTCGGCTGGATTCCGCCCTTTTATTTCCCCGGTTTTGCTCTCAGCTGTTTGGACCTCCTGCTCTATCCGCTCCGTTCTCAGCCCGTCCGGCCAATAGAACCGCCGCACTTCCGGCCTGCCCAAATAAAGCAAGCGTGGAGGAGCCCACCAGAGGCACGACCACCTTCACGACCAGGAGGGTGAACACTCGGCTGGTCTTCTCTGGTGCCTCTCCTGGACATCTCAATACAGTCTGATCTGTCTCTCACACACACACACACACACACACACACACACACACGCACTCTTACACCGACTCACATGCGTACACTCACACAAAAGCTCTTGTCAGGCACTCTATGAAACACAAATCAATCATACCCTCACACACCTGATTCCAAATGTGTGTGTATAGTTTTTCTGAGATTTTCAGTGACGATGACGAAGTTTATCTGTTCATTTTTCCTATTTTGAAAAAATATTGTCATTCCAACACAAAAACTGTATCATTTGTTTCCATATAGATAAGCCAATTATGGAAGATGAACAGTCAGCATGAAAATAATTACATTTTCCTTGCTTCACACACACGTTTCCTACATTAGCTTTTTTACAGCTTCCTTTTTAATCCCAGTGGACTTCAGGCAGGCATGCACAGTGACATGAGATAGAAAGATCCCATCTTTGCTGTGTCACACTGGTGCGGTTATGGCTGTGCATCAGGTTACTGGCTAAAACAGAAATAGAGCAGGCTGGAGCGAGGCTGCTGTAAGGAGCAGCAGGCATTTCTTATTGATTAGAGACACCTTGAATTATTCAGGTGGCCCTATTAGGCCTCCTGGTAGTGATAGCCAGTTGTGAGGTGTATTAGGGTAAGAGCAGATCATGTGTAAGCACAGATGAGCACTGACTTATGCGCCGTGGTCCGTGTTTAGGAATAGGATAAAGCTGCTGAGTGCAGATAAGAATGGATAAGTGATAAGTAAGGATAAAAATAATACATTTTATTTATAGGTCTTTAAAGCTCTCCAGGATATCCTAAAGTACATAGTTAATAGTAAAATCAGTGATCACTTCAAGAGGCCTGAACTGTTTCAAGATGTTAGGTGATCATGGTGGATTTGTTTCACTGTGCAGCACTGCTCATCTTGAACAGCTGATCATCAGTAGCATCCCATGAGGTCACACACACACATACACTCACATGATGGTTACATTTTCACACCAGCCAAAAAAGAGCCTATGCCCAGTCATCAGTGCTTTCAAAAAGAAATCATGTTACTCTTAACTCACAAAGTCAAACAAACAAAGTCATAAATAAAGCTTAATGGACATGTTGGCTGAAACGGGCTGGGGAGGAGGTGAGCTGTACTGGTGGTGGTGTTTGTGTCCCACCAGACGTCCCTGCCTCTCATCACAACACTTCCACTCTCCATGTCTGATGTATCCATTGCTCAACATGGAAACAGTGAGCAGGTTTCCAGCTTTGCTATTGTAACAGCTCTGTAATACTCCAGCCCAGATGAACAGTCTGTACTCGCTACTTTTAATAGTACAAGGCTATCAATAGAAAAACAGGCACCAGTGGGGTTTTTTTCATGTTTGTAAACAGGCACTTTTTAGGTTGCATCATCTCTGCGGAGTGGCGGCCAACAGCTTGCTCAACCGGTCGAAGGAGAGCCAGGACTCGGCCACCAGCAACTTAACGACCCAGGAGACTCGGCACCAACTGTACAAACTGAAAAGATCAGCTGTGAAGTTAAATCATTTGTTGAGAAAATATCGACACTAGAATACCAAAGATGACATTCGGTCAATAAACTCAAACATTGTTCTACATATTTCACCAAAAGTGGTTCTTTGCCTTGTATCAATAGTGGAACCCCTTTTGGTGGCGAGAATTATTATTTGCTCCATAAGTAAAGGTAATGAGTCAGACCCATTAACAAAAGGTTTTTTCATCAAGCATTTAAACAGGAAAAGAACACTTTAATGTTGTTTTTGAGTGTTTAAGGCTCATTATAGGACCACTGCCTTACCCTTCCCTTAGGGACCCGTGAAGAACCATTTGAAGGGTGTAGGCAGTATTAAATAGACTATGAAGATGACACAGTTTGTCCCAAAAGAAAGAGCAAAACACCCAACAATGGTTTAAATATATCAAGCACATCAGAGAAAAAAGCCACTATCAGCCATGTAGTCTAATCCAGGGCGTGAAATGCATTAAATGATCCCAGATCAGTATGTTAATGCTGCTGTATTTGATTACTATGGGCCTGCATTTGTAACCAAATTGTTAGGGATTTTTAAACTTGCTCAAAAGGAATATTTGAATGTTTCCTAAATAAATCAGATCACCGATGATGAAAACAGTGCAAAATCATGACAACGGATATTTAAAAAAAGGTGCCACAGAAAAACACAAAGAAACACAGCAGTTAAGGTTGAAATATAGAACCTTTTTATTTCCATTTAGATTAAATAGTGTTGAAAATCTGAAATAATGTTTAAATAAGGTTTACCAAGAGGACCTTTGGATTTACGTTAAATAGTAAATAACACCTTACATGCCCAAATCCAGTGACAATGAAAAGCTTCCTTAAAAAGTTTTTTTTTTGTTATTCATTTTCATATTTTCCCTTGTAAGAAATAGTTCAAGTATAAAAAATTCCCAACAGTGTAAAATACCCCATCTGATGTATATTAAAAGCAGTAGAAGCACAGCTATTCAACCTTGACAAGGACTATACATTCTAGTGTATGTAAGCAGCATGTCGCTTAGTTTCTGCCAGGATTTTTTTTTTTTTTTGTTCTTTTGCGCTGTTTTTTTTCTAAATCATTGACAGTCCTAGATGTGACAAAAGAAGAGAACCTGCCTGCAAATAGGCCTGCATTTAAATAAACATCATACAATAAGCATTAAACTAGCCGGTATTGGATGTAATGTTCTAAAATTCAAAAGGCATAAAGAAAAAAATAGAATTGTACAGTGCACATACAGAATTGTATCTTAAATAAAGTCCTACGTCAACATTTTTTGGTTGAGTATGTTAATGATACTACAACTAAATCTATTCAATAACTTATAATATGCCATGAGATGAATACATTATATTAATACAGTACCGCCACTAAGTCTCTGTCCTTAGAGCGCAACATAACTCTCAAAATAAATATCTTAAATAGTAGATCTTTTTCCTCTTTAAATAGCATTACAACTGTAAGGCACACAAAGAACCCTCATACTTGTATTCGAACCCTCGGCTTTAGTGCTGTTTTCTAACACAAAGGTCTTAACGTTAGCTCGTCCGGAGAGAATGGAGAATGGAGTCTTCTCTCACAAAGAAAGACATGCTGGTGTGCGGACAATATTGTTTTCTACAAGAGCACAGAAAAACAGACAAAGACCATTTTTCATTGATATGGATTGGTTGACTGATAGTAGTTCCTTGTTACAGGGTTAAACGTCTGCATGTGTGTGTGTCTCTATCTTTCGCTCCCTTGTTGCGCCTCTGCATCCCATTCCAGAGTGGAGCTGCTCACAAGAGAGGGGTCCGGCGAGTGTTGGGAGAGGGTGAGGGGTGACGTTAGAGTGGGTTCAGAGGGAGGGTGGCCTGTGCTTAAGCCTCCAGCCCCTTTCTAGGACAGAGGTGGAATTGCTGACAGAGCTGGAGGGGACCTGTTCCCAAACGGGCCCAGGGATTAAAAAGTGACAGCTCAACAAACGAGCACAAGTGATGCGTTCTTTCCAGAGCAATCCGTCTGTGGGTGCGTGTAAGCGCGTGCGTGTGTGTGTGTGTGTGTGTGTGTGTGTCCCTCCCCACACAGCAGCTGCTCCCTGCTTCCAGCTCCCAGGCCCCGAGTTTGTCATTGGTGGTTGTATCTTATTCTGTATAAAGCATATATGTATGTGTGTGCATGAATGCGCACAGATTTATGCTTCTTGCTATCTGCACCGCTCCAACAGTGTTACAGAAATTAGTGTTGTGTGTATGTATTTGTGTTTTTGTGTGTGTACGTGTAGGCAAATGATACAATGTCATTATGTCCGTTCAGAGTGCCATCAAACTCTCGTTGTCCTTTGGAGGGGAGTGGCAGATAATCTCTGCTTTTCCTGCAGTTTGTTTCATCCTGTTTGCTTTGCATAGGTCAAGAGGTCAAAACAGGAGTCAGAGAAAGGGGACATTCAGCATCAGGAAGATAAAAAGGTAGTTCTGAACATGTGAAAAAACAACCTACAACTACATTTTTTTTGTTTCTCCATTTCTCCACAGTTAGGTCTACTATTCCCTGATTGGCAGAGTTTGTCTTTACTAATTCGCTGGAAAATGCTCCATTTCCCTGATAATCAGAAAGAAAACAACTTGCAATGCACGTGAGAAGACAGGACAAAAATAGCCCTCAAATATTAGAATAAATATATAAGTTACAGGGCTTCAGAATCAAAACACTGTGGGGACATCTAACGTCCTTCGAGAAGAACGGTCTCCTACGTTAATGACAGCATCGGGACTTAAGGCTTGTTCTACACCTTCAAACCACAGTGATTAGTCGTTGCGTTCTCCTTTAGCAATAAATATACTACTTTATTATTAATCGTAAAGATAACAATAACATTACTGATAATGGTAAAAAGTTAAATCGCCCTCCTTATACTTTTCTGTGATTTTTTTTTTCCCAACCACTTTTTTTTCTCTTTTTCTCTCTCGCTCTCTTATTTCTTTGTTAGTCACAGCAAGTTGGAAAGCTATGGAGTTCCCATCTCACTAATCACCTCCACCAATCACCATTCTCCTTCCATTAACTCTCCTCCAGCGACACACCCTTCAACTATCTTCAGGCATCTCCATCTAACTCCCCTTCACAGCTGATGAGCAGTCGCTGGGCGTTGGCTCGCTCCCCTAGCGTCTCCTCCTCTCCATGCCCTTAGCTGCTATTGCATCCGGTCAGCTTGCAGCTGCTGGGGCTGGTATTGGCCGAAAGCTGCAGCGGCGGCTGCTGCAGAACCCGGAGCAGCGGCCGTGGCAAGAGGCTGCTGCATGGCGTAGCCATAGCCAGCTGTGGCCACATAGCCGGCTGCTGCAGGGGAGGCCGCATAGGGGTACTGCTCATACGCCGCCGCGGCTGCAGCACTGGCAGCACTGGCGTACTGCGCATACGCAGCTCCAGTGTAGTCGATGTAGGGCGAGGACGCAGTGGCAGAGGCAGCGGCCGGCTGCACGTGAGGAATCACCACACTGGGCTGCACAAAGGCCTGCGGGTACACGTAGTGAGCAGGAATCCTGCGAGACACAAACAAACAAGTGTCAGTTAGCTGTCAAAGATTTCACAAAAACAAACAAACACGCATGAGCTTTTGACTGCAGAACCAAAACCACAGGGCAAAACCCACACCGCGGCCAAGCACCCTCATTTCCACAATCCAATAAACACCCCATTTTCCAGGAACACCAAGGAAATGCCTGCTAGTGTTATTAGAGATATAGGGTTGCCAGAATAGACATCTATCACAAATAAAATGTTCTGTACCATGAGAGCGATGCAAGAGTTTTTGAAATTATAGCTCCTATACACATTGGGATTTCACCAACATTAGTACCTCCAGACTAAAGAGTAAGGGACACAGCCCTGTTTCCAGATAAAACTCAAGACTAGACTAAAATGTCCAATTCTGATTCACCATTGGCACTGAAATTTAGGCTTAAGCTCTAAAAAAGTTCAAAAGGATTCATTCTGTGTTTTATTTAGATGATGTTGCTCAATGTCAGTGGTCTGTTGTGGATCTTTGGGAGAGGGGGAAGGTGGGACCCTGCGGAAACGAAGAGGAGATGAGGGGGGCATTGTGAACGTGTCACTGCCACTTTGACAGCTGGACAGTTTTCAAAAAGGGACGCTGCTGGCTATTTCCCCCTCAGCGCTTAGACAATGAGTTTTAGGCCGGACGGCACACACAGAGGGGAGTTTTGATTAAATAAGCAATCAAGAACAATGAGCACATTCTGCCTTTCATTATGTACCCTGCTGCACTTTGAGAGGCCTCCCCCCAACCATTTCCCATATCAACTTGCTGTTTTTTGCAGTGGTACAGTGTATTCAATTGACTTTTTTTTCCCAACACTAAGTAAAATTCCATGCTTTCCAAGCTACTATACAATAATACTAAAAAACAAAGTTCTATCATGGCAACCCTGTTTTTCAGCACACCATCATACAATCCAATCCACCAACAAACCAAACATCATGGCCCCAGATAAAGAAGCAGATCTCCAAACACAGGCGTCAAAAAAAAAAAAAAAAAAAAAAACAAAAAATTCCTTCTCACAAACACCACCCCAACACACCCCACCCACCCACAAAACGCACAAAAGAAGGGGGAAAACAACATTTCTAGTGTTTCTCTCACTCAGGGCAAAGCCGTTCCTATGATATCCTGCATTGAAGCTTCGCCGGCCTGAGGTAACATCATTGTTTTAGTTAACACACTATAAATAATGAAGTACATTAAATAAAAGAAGAGTGATACACAGCACACAAACACAAGATAAGGGTTACAAAACACAATGCCAGAGACATCTCAGAACACACTCAATTCTCAAACACAACACAGTTTAGACTAAAACACACACACACCGTTCCAAAATGTACATATTGTAGAGGACACTGCAAATAAATATTATATATAATTTATATATATGTATATATATATCATATATAATATTTACTATTAAAAAAAAGAAAACAAAAACCAACAGACATAGGCTCACACACCACACATGCAGGCCACCAAAATAGCAGAGCAGCCTTTCTCTGCATTAAGACTGGATGGCTGAAAACAGCTGGCATTAATTGGGCATTCTTTATATATCAGCTTTTAAGTTCTTCACCATGGTTTTAATACAGGATACAGCCAAAACTGATTTTATGTAATCACTGTTTACCCTCAACCGCTTCTTATAACCAAAGAACTTTACAACAAAGTTTCTTCCAAGGGTAAACTCAAATTTGGCACATATGTATGATTTGTGGGTCTCAGGGTCGTATTACTCAAATGCCCCAGCAGCCTCCACAGGCCACTCTCTGTTTGACTGACAGGAGAAGCTGGACCTAAGCTATTTTCATCTCCAGCAGGAGCTACTGTGGTATGTTCCAAACAGCCTGCCTGAAATCACACCATGCTCTACCCCCTTGCTCAAATTCCCTGTCCTTCTCAATCGGAGACACTGTTCCAACTTTCAAAAAGCACTGTAGCACAAATATTAACCGCATATCTATGATTCACGACTGGTAAGTTGGGCTGAGGTTGGATTTTCACAAAGAATCTTAAAAGTCCTTAAAGAGCTCAATTATCGCTCCAGGGCCTAACCCTCTCAGTATAAGAGTCCTGATCTGCAGTCAGCTCCATCCACCCATTTAAATGTATTCATTTTGACATTAAACATTTTGACACTAGATCTAGGACAACCAATCATTTTCAATGAACGTTCTTGTTAAACAGAACTAAGGCACGGGCAAATACGTTGCCAGCCATTTCTGCTAAGTCATGCTTATAGCGCTTTGACCACACATGGGTTTGTGGGCATTGAACAGCTGGAGCTAAACTGTGGCCTAGCAGTTGTAAAAGGAATTGAGCCCAGTACCTTGGGATTCAGGCATCTATTTCCTCCTCAGGCACTGGTTAAAAATACTACTGTTACCAAGTGCCATGTCAGACCACAAACATTTTCCATTTCTCTGACTGGACTGCTGTGGCCTGTCACACTGAAAGATCAAATCTAAATAAAGGTTAGGTTCAGATCAGATGCCACAGAGACAGGGTTGAATCAAACCCCACCTCCAGGGAGCACACCTGTTGAAATCCGAGTGGAAATCCAGGACCTACTAAAGTTCTAAAACAGCCAGTGTGACAGATGCACATTAAGCCTGCTAAAAGCCGGATGACTTTGTTCATCACGTTACCGTCTCCCACTGAAAATCATGGCTCTTTGCGTTCTATACATCCTGCTTTTGAAAATTAGTACAGTCAAACAATCAACTAGCAAGACTGTTATTTCATATCTGTGATGCAACAATGTGGCCCCAAATATAGTAATTTAACTGAAAAAGGCCACATTATCCAGGAACATATGAGTGTACCATACAGACAGTGTAGGTCAAAATAAAAAATTCCTGAGCCCGACACTGACATCAGCCTAGTGGACTGTTCTCATTTTGACACTTCTGTGTTGGGTTTGGCCCTGGGTCAGCATGAGCCAACTGCTCCAAGGACAACACCATGAGGTTCCCATTCAAATGCCCTCCACTGCTTCCTGACAGCACTCCTCACATCAGCCTATGGACTGTTGCTATGCGAGAGACGCTTTTTAAGTGACAGGCCTGCTTTCCAAAGTGGGCCTCGATGCCACACGTTAGAAGCAAACCAGCCCCAAAAGCCAGAGAAAGAATGAGAGAAACAGAGACAGAGAGAGAAAGAAAGAGAAAGAAAGACAGGGAGAGAGTAGGCTTCATGCGACTGCAGTGTCAGCATTATGGCCTTTGTGTGGCACAATGGAGAAGCTTGTTTTCCTTAACGCTGCACAGGGCCATGTGACGAAGGCTCGTTCAGGGGGCCGTGCCATCCAGACATTTGTTTGTGTCACATTGGGGGGAGGCTTGCACCACTGCAAACACATGCAGACACAGACAAACACACACACACACACACACTCACACAGTAGATGAAATAATGAGAAAGCTAAACGCCCTTTGGTCCCTTCTCTATCTGTCCCAACACGTAAAAAGTTTCTCCTCATAAAGAGAGACAGCTTTGCATGGAAGGCAGGCCTGTGGCTTTCCCTTGTGTACAACAACATCTCAGCGATTGAAAGACTGCAGATCTCCAGGGATTTTAAAATCCACTGTATGATGCCTTATAGGGTGAGAGAGCGAAAGACAGAGAGAGAGAGAGAGAGAGAGAGAGAGCAGATAAAAGAAGGGTGAAAAAGAGAGAAAGTCAAACTACAAGTCTGTCACGGTAATGACAGATGTGAATGAGAAAGGTAAAAAGATAAGAAAAGAAAAAGCAGCAACGTGCAAGCAAATTGTTGTTGGGTTGTTTGTTTGAGGTTGGGTGGAGGAAAGGGGTTTCAACATCATCACACACACAAAAAAAAGATTACTCACTCCAAAAACAAGACATCATGAAAAATAAAAAAAACAAGCTCCAGCAAAAAAACCAAAAACAAAACCCTCTTCACTGCTCCTGGCAAAGTTATTACTCCTCCCCAACACTGAAATCAACACCCCCAAATCACCCCCACCCCCACCCCCCAGTAAATGAAAAAGCACACAGTTTAGCTATTAACACCACTTCATAACGGTAAAAAAGGCACACACAGCTCTATGTACTATTAAAACGAAAGTCCAAACCACAATAAAAACCAACATACATGCATCTGTAATCACCATTTCGAGCTTGTTTGTGTGTGTTTGAGTCTACAGGTACGGTAGCTACTGATCTGTGCAATGCCCTCAGAGCTATTCCTCAAACCATCAGTTAGCTTAACCCATATCGAGCCTGTCGGACCAAAGAAAGACAACATTGAATCAGGCTGCAGCCCATTAAAGAACATCTCACACAAACATACAAACGCACGCGCGCACACACACCAACATACACACACCAACATACACACACCAACATACACACACCAACATACACACACCAACATACACACACCAACATACACACACACTTAATCCTATCCATTTTCAATAAGGATGATATGGTGTTCAGACACTGAAGGTCTTCATAATCATCAGACTGAGCACATATCTACACATGTTAAGCCAGTTGTGGTGTGGGAGTGACTGGAATAGACTTAAGTCTCTAAAAATTGATTTTGTATGATTTAGACACAGACATAATTGTGAAAGACATGGTATGGCTAACAGTTACTGGAACCTCTTTCACTCTGCACACAGTCGTCTGTGAGATGCTCTGATGACACTTACCCATAAGGTCTTTGGATGAAAGCTGGATGAATTTGGGGTACCCCAAAGGTGAAACCTATGCACAAATTAAAATGAATAAACAATTAGTCCTGGTTCTAAAATCTCCAGTGAGATTCACATGTTCTTAATCTGCCTAATCCAGCTAAATCCAGTGAAATAATTCAGTGTGGTTATTATCAGCATCAGATTTTTACTGACTGACTTGCTGGCATGAGCATCTGCTTTTAAAAACAATCATCTTGAGAACCTTACCTGGCTGCATGACTCGTGGCTTGGCTCCCAGGTAAGCCAAGTTTACGTTGGCCTTCCTGCCATCGATAATGGGGTTGGGGTCCTTACAAGCTCGGTCAGCTGCAGAGCGGTCTGCCATCGTCACCTGGATTAATACAAATTAGAAGGAAATAAAACCGATTCTGAGATTGGACCCATGAATGGTTTCATAGATTTTACCAGCTTGTCCCAACACAATGAGTTTACAAAGACATATACAGTGAACATTTTCAGCTATGACACTTCCAATGCAGACCCTGACACGATTCCTTTTTTCAAATGAACTTCACAGGGCATATGGGCACATAGATATAGATTTCATGTGGAAACTACAGGTTTGATTCCAAGCATTTTTCCAAATTGTTAGAGCTATGCTGTGTTCCAGCTCAGGCAACATTTGGGTGTGGAATCCATTATTTTAAGGGATATATGTTTGGCACAATAAGGCAAGTATGGAGCAATTTAAGATTCTTTTAACATGATTCCTTCTTACATTACCGCAAAAAAGAAAAAAAATTCCTAGTTTAAATGCTCAGGGAAAGCAGCTATCAGGCAGCTTGTTGAGAAATCCCCCCAGCATCAGAGAACCTGAGACTCCCTTTGCCTGTGTGGATGGTCAACAACTTCCAGGCCAGTGTGTTTACTCTCTGGCTAGGAGAGGCTTTATCAGGGTGCTCTTGGGCCCACAGCTGAGCCAACAGAGCCCCACTAGAGAAGAAGTGAGTTGGGTTGGTCATGAGTAACTTTACCTGCTTTGCTTTGCTTTTAATGACAGTGCTTTTGTCAACAAAATGCCAGTTTCAAGAACATTTAGCCTATCCTAAATGTTGGCAAAACTGCAACAGTTGCATTCCCTTATCAATGATAACCACCAGCTCACAAGCACACTAAAACCACCACCAGCCTCACACATATCATGAAGATCATGAAGCAGCACAAAACTGAGAGCTCTCTTGAGAAAGATCAACACACCACCATAGTGAGGACCCTGAACACTTTAGCTGATGGCCGTTATTAGCTGTCCCACCCAACTCTGAAACACAAAGCAGCAAAAGAGGGCTGAGAGAAGTTGGGAGCTTCATGTCTGCAAGACTCATCTGGCAGCGTTAACTCGACTCTGCTCTTACATTATCAACAACATGTGATGTGTGGTGGTGGTGGTGAAAAGGGCTGGGTGGCGCACAGTGGTGGGCTTTAAGTCTCAATGCTGCGTGAATGTTAGAGAAGCGAAACAGGAGTCAAAGTATAGGATAAAGGTGCTACTTACAAACCCGTACCCCCGGGATTTCCCAGTCTGTCTGTCTGTTATCACAACAGCCTCCTCTATTTCCCCGAACACCTCGAAATATTTCCTCAGACTGGAATCCGTGGTGTGATACGGAAGACCCCCGACGAATATCTTGGTATAAGTTGTGTCCTTTTGGGTGGTATGCATCCTCAAAAACCAAAAAAATACTCAAGTGCAAAAATTATTTAGGGAACCCCAAAAAAGGTAGTGCAAATGTTGCAGAGTCGATTCACGTTTCCTATTTATATATTCCTTTAAAACACGATTAAGTGCACGAAAAAAAACACATAAGTCTCTGAGAAGTATAAAACCCGGCTTTAGGCTACAAACTTGGTTGCTGGAGGTAGATTAGTGATCATTGGGAGGAAATGTGGAGCGGATTGTGCCGAAAGTACTCAGGTGGGCTCTGCTCCCCTGCGTAACTGACCTGACTTCTGCTATGAGCTTCTGACCCCATTGCTAAATGTGCCTCCCTTAACCACGCCCACTGAGAGGAGAGGGACGGGGCTTGATGAGAGCCACGCCCACCACACGCGTCTACCAACAGCTGGGCAGCGGCACAACGCCCCGGTTGTGTGCCCCTCTGTTTCAAATCCACAGGGCTGTCCACAGAACACTTGTTGCTTTGATAAATGTATGTGTGTATGTGTGTGTGTTAATGTGTATGTGTGAGTGTATGTTTGTGTGTGTAAGAGAGACTTCAAGATTGCCCGGCCTGAATCCTGTTCTGATAACTCACATATAGGCTGCTGCTATGCTGTAAACATTCATATGACCGAGTTTTGGTCTTTTTTCTGAAGTTTAAAAATCGTTTGAAAGGATCAGCAGAATGACATGGATTTTAAAGCCACCAAACGGACAGCGTGTCCTCAGGGACAAGACAACAGGTGGTTAAAGCAGCCTTAAGAAGCCACCCCAAGGGCCCAAAGAAGGCATGACTGCAGGACAGGTGTGCACCAGAGGACTTGTGCTTTTCAGATGATGTTACACTCAGAGGACAAAGCAGCCAATGTGTCTCTCCTTTCTGACATTATGTGTGGAGTGTGTAAAATATTTCGTTTGACTTGTACATTGTTTTAGTTTTTAGTACATTGTTTTAGTTTTTAGTTTTAACATGTTTACAGAAAAAGACTTATATTTGAGATGCTAGTCAAAGGTAAAATCTCACCACCAGTGCAAATCGGGAAAAAAAAGCATTTGTTATATGAGTGACTGTCTAAGCATTACATTACTGACAACACTTAAACACAAACTTGAATAATGTCACAACAAAAGTATTGTATATGTTAACGTTAACCTGCTTTAGCTTCCTTTAATTAAATAAAGTATGCTTGTGATGGATTTGGTCCAATGGTGTGGGACATCAAAGTGAAATTTGGAATTAAAAAAATCTTTACTCTTTTGTTTTTACAACTACTGCTGAGATAATTGGTTTCGTGGGACTTCCAAAGATGCCAGTAACTTGTATTTGAAGTATATACTCTGAAGTTGTAAATGTAGTACAAATGCACACTTATATACTAGTCTATATCTCTGTAAGTGGAACCGACCTCCTTCTCCTTCATACAAACAGAAACCATAGATAGACCTAATTTTCTAGGTCTACCAGTAATTCTAACTAGGCAGGTAACTCAAGAAGTTGCCCAGTGAATTATTGATACGGACTGTTATTTAGACCCTGGACTTCCATATCACTCGACTGCTGTGGGTTTTGTGGAGGCGTGCAACCCGAGAGGCTGGCTGTTTGGTGGGGCCCACCACGCTTCGCCTAGCTTCTGACGCCCAACACCTTGAGATACACAACTGGGGCTTTACAGGAAAATTATCAGCAATAGACCAGCCATAGAGGCGTGACGTGGAGAGCATCTTTGACATGGCCACTAATTTATTTATGCCCAGTTAAGCCCGGAGCAGAGCCTCTGTAATAGAGATAGGTTTGGATTTCAGGAGGATTACAATGGGAACCTATCCTGTTGCATTCCCTTGTACCTTTGCCTCCTTTCATTTGAATATTGAATTGGTTGGTTTGACTGATAAGGGCATTTCAATATTCCAATAATTAGTCTATTTTTGTCTTCAATGACGTGATCATCTATAAATGAATTCAGAAATGTATTCTAACTCTTCTTAGTCTTTCATTCATATCACCTAGTAATGGGGCATGCACATCTTAAAAAAGGGCACTGCAATATATATTACCACTGATCTACTACAGTTTAAACGTGCTTAGTATGAAAGTTATACCACTCTAAAGGGCCTATGAGATAACTAAAAACTGCACAGACATATTGCATATGCATACATTGCACTAAGACCACGGGACTCCCAAAAGTGGTTTCAGAGACACACTTATTAGTATAAAACAACACTCACTTCTACGAAAGGTGATTTCCAAGTATTGGACATTTAAACAAATTAGAAAAAACAAACATTTGCTCCACTGGTCACATATTAAAATATCTTTACTGAAGTAGATTCTGTCACATGTGGCTAAGACAGGAATTTCCAAGGCTGGGCATAAGAAGAATGGCTGGCAACTCAATATCCAAATACAACACACAAATACATATGATCTCCATTTATGAAAACAAAACACATTTTAATGAGATCTGTTTTTGCCATTTTGCTAATTCCAGCTTGATACAGTTACACAGTTACCCACAATGACAACGTGTAAGATTTCACCTAAAAACGTCCTCATGGACGAATTTTAAACTTCTTGTACCAGTTGACTATACAGCGCCACCTCGTGGGCTTAACATCTCTACACATGGCCTATTATGTATATATATATATATACATATATATGTATATATATATATATATGCATGTGTGCGTCTGTGTGTGTGGAGATAGATAATATAGATAATGAGATGAATTCCTAGATGTCCAAATTGCTAGGAAGCAGTTATTGTTTCATATATCTTTGGAATATAGCATCTTCAGTTTATTTCTTCAGTTTATAAGCTTCCGTTTATTTCTTCCTCTGTGTTCATGGTTACTTCGGCTGAACAGAAACTCACATTCGTCTTTGCAGCCTGTTCAAAAACATCTAAGAATTGTTAATCATAGTTTTGGAAAAATCCACAGTCAAGTATTAAAAAGCTAGTAAGAGCATTATAAAGTGCAAGTGCAAAGAATTACATTTTGTGAACATTCCCACCATCAATGTACTAAATATATGTTTATTTATATATATTAAATATATACTATATATAAGAAGTAAGTTGGCCTGTTTTCAGTGCAGTGGTGTAGGATCAGCCCTGGGCTAAAAGAACTCATTAGCGTTTTCAGGCTGCTGAAACATTGAGTCATTCTCCAGCTCTGGAGAATCAGTCAGTCTTCCATCTACTGAATCTTCCGAACTGCTGCCCGTGTGAGACTCTTTGGCTATGGGTGGAATTGGGGGAGCTTGATGAGCATCAGCACGAACCTCAGCTCCCAGTGGAGCAGCTCCTCGAGGCCTTGCAGACTTAGCCCTCAGTCTGGTCCGCAGCTCGTCCTCACGCAGCTACAGCAATGAAAGGGTGCATTAATGGTTATATAACTACAACCAGCCGAATCAGTAGAACATATAGTGACTGTTCTGTGCTTCAGGGTATACACTGACCCCAGTTTCAAGCGTTCTCTGCTACAACAAACTCGATCTGGTGCCACCTAGAGGTAACTTTTATCTTGTTCATTCAGGGTCTGGACATGGATTTTGGCCAACTAATCAATCATTAAAACTACTAAACTCTCTCATAGTTGGGCAATTGGGCAAGTGAAATTTTAAACTGTGCAGCTTAGTGGCACCCAGTGGATGAAGTTGAGAAGCTTTGCTTTAGTTCGGTGTTTCCCCAGCCCCCTGCCCTCGGCACTGAATACTTTTATGTTATCCATGCTCTAACACACCTGAGTCATTGGCTAATTATCAACTCCTTATTTAGTTGAACCTAGTGAGTCAGACCAGAGAAAGCACAAAAATTAATGAGTACGCAGTGCAGGGGAGCTCCGCGACAGGAGTCATTAACACTTCTTTAGTTTATGTTTGACAGACGTCTACCAATAGTCTTTGGGGAGCAGGTGGCCTGGAGTAATTATTTTTTGATTCAACAATACAAGGACCCAGAAAAACAGGAGATTTGTGTCTGCTGTACTTTTCTCCTCTCTTCCACTTGTCTCATCTTCTCATCAATGTCCTCCTTTCTTGTGACTTCTTGTTCTTTACGAATCTTCAGGGACTCTAGACGAGGTGGCGGCCGCTTCCTTGGCCTCTCTGCATCTTTCAGCTGCAAGACACCATAAACATTCAACATACACACAGTCATGTCTTTAAAATGTCACAGGAATTTGTCTTTAAAATGTAAAAGAAACAGACTGCTCACCATGATGTTGTAGGCCTCTCCACTGCCTCCCATTTTGGACTGGGCTGGGATGATGCCCTGATTCAGCAGCTCCTCCAGAATCACACTGGACTCCAGCCTCTGGCTCTCCTGGGGCTGCCCTGGACTCTGAGCTAACAACCCATTTAGACACATCAGAATCAGAAATTCTTATTGTCTCAATAAAAAATATGTAGAAAAAAAACACAATATGAAACTTCAATGTACACTATAATATATACACAAATGTGGGGCCTAAATATAACTTATCTATATGATACTCATCAGTGGGTCATTTGTGTTTTCTATTCCAATAGTTCTTCATAAAAGAACATTAATGTCATCCAGGGACAATGTATTTGGACAAGAATAACTACAGAAAGTGCTTTCATTGCTGTCTCAGTCAAGAAAATGGTTCAGCTTTGCACCTGAAGCATGAGGAAAGTAGGCCACCTAGTGGACGTAGGATACAGGACACACTCGCTAACTCACATTCATTAATAATGATTTTGCTGTATGGTTTTTCGTGTAAAAGCCAAAGTGTTCAACGACGAGACCTTTTCACCTCTGCGGCCCATAACCAGACTGCTTTGGCCCTCCTACCTCTCAGTGGCGGGAGTAACCTTGGAACTGCCCCTGGCAGGCCGATGGTCTCTCCAGTGTCCAGCCCCAGTCCACTGTCCGTGGTCTTCTTGGACACAGCAGAGTCACCTCGAGCTCCTCCACGAGCCTCTAAAAGCTGAGGTTTATTTTAGCACAAAAAATAAACGATTAAAGGAGGAGCTCCTTAGTCACACAGTGACACAGACACAACGTAATGTCTTTGCAGGCTAAAAAATTAATAATTAATAATGTTTACTTCATCTCATCGGGCACTGGTTGATGGATTCTCCACTCAACAAAGTAATTTGTCGAATAATATCACATATTTTTACTTATGGTTTGAATGTTACCAAAACTTTGAAAAACTAAAATGAGAAGCTGTAGCCCACCTCATTTACGTCCGGACTGTCCGGTGGCACGGGTTCGACCACCGTAATTTTAGAGCTCCCACAGCCCATTTTCTCTCGTTATCACACGCCTGTAAGTCCACCTGTTCGTTCAAGACAGTTACAGAAGTGTTGCATTCCTGCACATGCCCCAGGATCCCGGGCACCCGTCTCCAGGGACACTCTCCGTTTCTAAGGCTGGTTGCTACAATAAATCTGACCCGTGTTCTTTTTCCCACCTGTATTCAGACAGACTCGGCCCCCTTTGCTGGGATTGGCTGAAAGTTCATCTTAAAGTGGTGCGTATGTGGACAAAGGTATTGGGACACACCTGTTTTCAGCGTTTGGCCGCTTACCCCTTACTCAGTGATGCTTTAATGCTTAATGCTTCAGCAAACCCAGACATTTTTGACCACGATGATTTGGGTGTGGAAGAACTTGACTAGCACACAGAGCCCTGACCCCATCCAACACCTTTGGGATGAGCAGGAACGGAGATTGTGAGTCAGGCCGTCTCTTCCAACATGAGCACCTGAGCTCATAAATGCTCTACAGAATAATTGGGCACAAATTCACCATATCATATCATATTTCTAGCATCACAAAATCAGCCTTTTTCCATCTCAGGAATATTGCTAAGCGTAGGAGCATTCTATCTGTATCTGATGCAGAAAAGCTAGTCCATGCCTTCATGACCTCTAGACTGGACTACTGTAATGCATTGCTAGGTGGTTGCCCTGCATCCGCAATAAACAAGCTCCAATT
>JBBPDC010000141.1:11217649-11228670 GCA_037974485.1 Hemigrammopetersius urotaenia
AAGCTGCTTTGTGACAATGACCATTGTTAAAAGCGCTATATAAATAAAATTGAATTGAATTGAATTGAATTGAATATAAACTCCAAAATCTTGCAGAAAGTCTTCCAAGAAGCTGTAATAGCTGCATAGAGGGGACCAACTTCATATTAAATTCTATGCATTTGAATGCAATGTCATTAAATTTCCTGTTGGTGGAACAGTCAGTCGTCCAAATACCTTTGTCCATATAGTGTAGATATGTGTTATTGTGTGTGTGTGTGTGTGTGTGTGTGTGTGTGTGTGTGTGTGCTCGACCACATGCTAAACCAAGGGTCACCAACATGACTTTCTGATCGCAGGGCGTTTGCCCTAACCACTAGGCTACCAACTGCCCCACAGGCTGTCCTGTGCTGGACAGAAAAAATAACAGCAGGATTAAAATATTTGTCTGTATGAAAAAAGCAAGTAATTAACAAATCCCAGCTTTGCATAAAAGCTTATCTGAAGTAATTCATTTTGGACTCTCTCATGAGCACTCAGTGTCTGATCCAACTGGAAGACGCTATCAAATGGCGATTTTCCTGTTCTCTGTACTCGCCCAGGTGAGGCCAGACCTGCTGCACAGAAAGCAGTGATATTGCTCACTACGCTGTACAAACTGCTACAACATAGTTGCAACATCATGTGGGCATTTTGGAGAAAAACCCTTTGCATGTGTGACAAAACATGGAACTATCTTTAATACAAAATACTTATTTGGACACTTATTTAAGTAATAAGAACAGCAACAGCACACTTGAGACAAATGCATTTCTTTAATTGCCCTTAGTATTTGAAATTAAATCCAGGGACAACAAAAATGTCCAGTTCTCACTGTGCTTTCCTTACTGACAGTTCCTCTCTCTAACCTGTGAAGTCACTGAACTGCTGGAGGAATCCTGGCTCTGCGCTGGATCCACATGGCTTGTGGGCATTTTACAAAGATCAAGAAGTTGCTGGCGAACCTCCTGACACTTTTTGTCGATTTCAATCAAGCGAATCTTTTCATTCAACCCATCCTCCAACTTGAACAAGTTCTTGTACATTGCATCCAGTGTGTTTCTGAGTATAAATAGAAAGAGACATTCATTTCTCTGTCTTCTGGACATACTACTTCAAGCAGCATTTACTCTACTGTGTCAAACCAGTTTCTGATGTATTTTCCTGACAGTACAAAATGACCATGTCACCTACAAGAACCTTAACACCAAAACTGTGTGTTTATTTGGAGGCAAGGAGCCTCTATAGGCCCACAAACCAAGGCACGTTTAGTGAGATTTAATAGAAGACAAAATTCATAACCATAGTAAGACAGAAATGATCAACTATATCAAAAAATCAACTATAAACAACATAAATCCACTCACTGGGAAAGAAGAAGGTTCTTCTTTAGACTGAAGGTGTTCCTGTGCAGGCTCTTAGTCTAGAAAGCAGCATAATATGTGTTACTGTTACCCATACTCTTAATAAGGACACATGTTTAGTGAAAGTGATCATGCTGTCATACATGAACACCTATGCGAAGGTGCTTAGCAGTCATGGGAATCAAACCCATGACTTCCTGATTGAAGGGCGAATGCCCTAACCACTTTACCACCAGCTGCCCATTGGGTAATAAAATACAGTTAATTGTATTTTGTCACCTGGTTAGAAACATGAACTACTTGCAATCAGAACAGGATCCCTTTAAAAAGTATATCATTATATTATAGTTATATTTTTACGATTACAAGATAATACATTACAAGCAGAATCCAAAAATCAATTATTCAAAGCCAACAACCTCTATTAGGCCATAAACTGCATAACGGAAGGAAGAGGTATTAGGTATTAGGCACACGTTTAGATTAAATGTTTATTTATTTGTGCAATACCACCATTCTTCAAACCTAGTTTAAAATAATCAGAGTGCTTTTAAACTATAATTTAATTATGGTTTTCATTTTACAGTAAACATGAATTAAAATTTGCTCCATGACTTTAAAGTCAAATTAAAATGTACTTTTAGTGGTTACCTATCAATTGGCATTTGAGGTGGTTTAAATGTCCAAAACACAAACACACACATGCCAACACACACACACACACACACACACACACAAACACGTTCATGTCTTGCATGCGTAATAAGTTTGGATTTATTTAAACAGGCTTTCTATAATGCATGCATGTTTGCGGTTACAAACTGTGTAAATATGAGAGAAATGTCTAAAAACATAACATGAAGAACATCATTTTCATTACAGAGAGCAGAGCAGGATATACATAAACCCAGGACTGTCTGTAAAAGCATGTCAGTGAAACATCTGACCTGATCTAGGTACAGCTCATAGTTTAATCTCTGAGTCAGGATGTCCAGTCTAGTTTGAGCAAGCTGCTCCTCAGAGTCAGAACTGAGGATCTGATCCTTCACTTTCTCCATCTCTGCCTGTAGTACACTCAATGAATCCATCACCTGAAGCCATTAGAGACATAGAAAGTACTTTTTTTACACAACCACTTGGCCACCACTTTATGTAAATAATCTGTTATCTATGGATATAATGTAAACATACTTCAAAAATGCTGACTAACAAATTTCCAAATGAATGAATGAAATTTGATTTCTGGACATGTGACTCTTTTTGACCACTCAAATCAGATTTTATTGTTTTCCTTTTTTTTGTCACCCGAGGGTACTGGATGTTGTCATCACAATTTGTAATAAGAAAGCTGGTGCTGCATATGCATTATATTACAGCTTCAATGTGGACATACCACCTCCAGCAGCATTCACTCTGCTGTGAGAACTCCAGTATGGAAAGACTGTTAAGCCAGTTTCTGCCAGTATTATTTGACAATGCATGTTTGGTAGTATGTCAGTTTTCTACACTAGCTAAACATAGAGGGCTGATGCTTTTAACAATCACTCTGCCAGTTAAAGTCACATTTGCACCACAGTATGACCATAAAAACGCTTTTGGTAACTTGATATTTGAATATAAAATTTAAGAAACAACCCTGATTTGCCCCTCAGTTGCATAAAAACCAGTAGATATTTAAAATAGCAGATATGACAGAGACTCACCTGCTGCTTCTCCCAATCCAGAGCACCCTTGGCCCTGCTCAGTTCATCTAGTCTCTTTCGAAAGGAAAAGTCTGTAGCACTGCGCTGGCTCTCCAGAGCATTTGTGAACTGTATGGCAGACAGATTAGTAATTATCCATTTATTAAAATTAACTATAATAAGAGAACAATAATGTAAAATATTTCAGTCAAACGTCTCCCTCTCACCTACCTCACAGAGTGTGTGCTTCAGGTTGCTTCTGAAATAAGAGGAGTCCTGGACCACCTCCTCTATGCTTTTCTTCAGATTTCTGCATTTTATCAGAACATAATAGTAACAACAAAGAATTTTCAGACGATTTCAGTACATTAGAAACACTCCAGAGACAGTATCTTGAAGAGCACTGGGTGAATGTACGTAGAAAACACTGAAACAGGAAAGAAAGCAATTTAATCTCTGACCTTTGGGCAATTTTGGAGGGTTGGTCTCTGTATCCCACACCGGGGGTCTTTAGATCCAAAGTAAGGCATTGACCCATTGCATTGATGACTTCATCCATGTCGTTCTGGTCCGCTAACAAATGACTACACACCTCCTTTAGTGTCCTGTTGTTTGCATATTTGTCAAATTATTCTATTATTCTACTCTTTGTTCTAGTACCTAGTTATTATTCTACTGTTCATTCTTCTATTTTCTAGAAGTGACTCTGGATTACATTTAATTGCACGCTTTTTTTTTTTGTATTTCACCTCTGTTGCTCCAGCACCTCAGTGATCCTCTCCTGAATCAGCCGCTTGATGTCCTCACACAGTCGCACCTCTCTGGCCAGCTGCGCATCCACATGGTCATGGACAAGATCCCCAGCCATGCGATCGTCACACAGCGCCACACACTCTCCAAGAACCTGCCTGTAGAGGGCTTTCTCCTGCAGACACATCTCAGCAGACACCTTCAGCTGCACAGACAACAGACCAGAGCTGCTGAAAACTCCTGAACTCCTTTTAGTTAATCACTGGATTAAATATCTGAAATAGGCGATGAGATCATTAAATGAAAAAAGATATGAAATGAAATGAGATAAAGACTGAAACATTTAGGCGTTTACACCTGCTTACCATTTACTTCCTTTCAGAGTATCCCAGACAGATTTCATATAGAATGACAAGTCATAAATGTGTGGTTTGACTGTGAGCGTGACATTATGATTATGAATCACACAATCTGGATTTAGCCTTTAATCCTTTTGATGGTTTCTCTCGCATTTCTGCCAACCAATCACTAATCAATTTAATTCTGAATGCTGCCAACCTGAACTTTGAAATGATTTATAACAAGGTTTGTGGCAGGAAATTTCAGATTAAAAGTTTATGTTTTTATCTTTTAATAAAATCTCGCAGGGAGAAAAAGACGTCTTTGCTTGACTTTACCTGGAGAAAAAGCTGCAATGAAAGATCATCACATGTTTTTCTTTTAGTTAATCAAAGGAGAAACCTGCTCTATTAACTGCAAAATAGTTGTATAACAATATATTCTCATGTTTATACTTTGATTATAAGGTACCGTCCCCCACACACTACCTCTTGGCTGCCCGCTGCTTTACTTGGTGAATGGATTAAATGCAGAGAAGTATTTTGTGCTATGGTGTGTTCACTTTAGTTGAATCCAAGTCCTACCCTGTAATTACTATATAACTTTCTTTAGTTGAAATGGACTTAAATAACCACCTTAAGTTTAAGATCATTTTGAAGAACTGATTCTACTGCTTAAAATGGTGTGTAAATGTTATAATCACACAAGGGTATTTTCTGTGACAGGGTACACCAGTGTTAAAAGTTGCTTGGGGAGTTAACAAATACCTTCTCCAGCAGAGAGATCTCCTGATTAGCTTGGGAGATGCTGTCAGCTATCTGTTGCCTCCATCGTTTAAGATGTTCCACACGATAACTGAGACTGGACCGTGTGTTTTGAGTGTCCCAGTAAATCTAGAATCAATAAGATTTTTAGTGATATTAATGCCACCCACTAAGAGATTATTAATTATTAATTAGTAATAATTAATAATTAATTTTCATTATTTTTATATTTACTTGTGGAAAGAGAGACATTGAGACTGGTGCAGACCTGGGTAGAGGCATCATCTCTGGCACATTGCAGGTCATGGATGATCTGGCTTGCCGTCAGTCTCTGTCGTTCAGATCTGCTGGTGGTTAGCTGGTAGTTGGTAAACCAGTCTGGTTGAGTGTATCCTGGGCCCGGTTTTGAGGGCTTGTTGGATAAGTCAGAAGAGTTCCTATCAACGAAATGCAGTTTAGGTCTAACTCTTACTGTATCTCTGTCATGTAAGTCGATACTAATCACTTAGGCATTTTATTGCATAATGTACAGACCTAATTATAATGGTTGTTTATTTAGAGTATCCTTTTTCTGTATATTTTTATTAGGGGTGTCCAATTAAAGTGTTAGTTTCGATCAACTCACTGATCAAAATTAACACGTTAATTTAACTGCACCTTACTGATGGACTTGGTTCTATCATCGTTTTTGCTGAAGCCTTTTTTTCCCTCAGCATATTAAGTCATGTTATTGATTGCTGTGACCATTACTGCACATGAACAGTGAAAAAACAATGAATAAATAAAAAGATGTTAATTATTTTCACTCATATGTCAAAATTCATTTACATTTTTAAATACCTTTGCTCCAAAAATGTGTTCGATTAATTCAGATGAATTAATCGGAGAGAAATTAATTAGATTATATTTTTAAATCGCATGGCACCCTCAATTTATCCTCTTTAAATTATTTAATACGTTTTTTGCACGGTTTCATGGGCTGATTCAGAGGCATATTTCACTATATGTTCACCACAATGTATGTGACAAAAATAATCTTATATCTTGATTTATTACATACAATGTGACAGACACAAACATAAGAATACACTGAAAGAAAAAGTCATAACAAAAAGTTTAAGTTAAAAACTTCACGTGTAATAGAATAAACTTAATTTTTATTTTCATCTCAAAATGCCATGTTTTAGACAAAACGTATGTTAGAACAGAGTAAATCAATTGACATTGGTCTGGCATTACTTACCGCATTAATACTCAGCTTTATCACTTGAAAACCAAAGAAACCCAAGGAAAAGAACCTGTTAAAAATAAACAACACTTAAATGGAATGAACATGTTTGATGCTGTTTCCATAGAAACAGGATGAAGCACATGATTCTTCTCTGGTCATGAACATTAACATCTGAACTTAGAATTTAAATAAAAGAAACATAGTTTACACACAGAGAATATATGGAAAATACAGAATCTCATAGACTGAGTGGAACTTGGCGGGGAGGGCTTTCACTTTCAGTGCATATTCGTGCTCCTGTGAGGTGGATGAATAAATCAAATGTAACTTCTTACTAATGTGGAAAGGACAAGTAAAACAAGTGAGTCTTTATCTATACTTCTACCTCAAAGGGAAACTGATTTTCCTTATCGTCAAGAGCTTACAGGTTAAAACATCCTCCAGACCTTTCATTGTACTTTTTTTTAATAAAAGACACACACACACACACACACACACACACACACACACACACACACACACACACACACACACACACACACACACACAGAAGGATAGAGGGAGAGGGAGAGGGAGAGAGAGAGAAATAAGAGAAAGAGAGAGAAAAGAGAAAGAGAGCAAAGTAGAATGAAAGAGAGACAAGAGAAAGCTAGAAAGAGCATAAGAGAAAGAAACAGAAATAGAGAAAAGACAGGAAAAGAGAGAAAAGAGAAAGAGAGAGAGGAAAAAGAAAATGAGAGAAAAGAAAAGAGAGAAAGAAAGAAAAGAGAGAAAGAGAAAGAGTGAGAAAAAATGAGAGAGAACGAGAAAGGGGGAGGGAAGAGAGAGAAATAGAAAGGAAAAGAGAGAGAAAAGAAAGAAAGAGAGAAAGAAAGAGAAAAGAAGAGAACAGACAGAGACAGAGAGAGAAGTAGACAGAGAAAGGGAGATAGAGAGAGCAAGAAGGAAAGAACAATAGAGAAAAAAAAAGTGTTAAAAGAGACAAGTGGGAGAGATAGAGATAGAGAGAGAGAGAGAGAGAGAGAGAGAGAGAGAGAGAGAGAGAGTTAACAGATTTAACCCCGTCCCTTAAAAAATAGGTCAGCATCCTCACAAATATACATGAGTAGTAGAGAGTAATCAGCCTTAATCTCTGCACTTTTCCCCTTAATCTTTCTTAATTTCCTGGAAATTAAAGTCAAAATTAAGGTAATTTTAAGGGGTAAAATTAAGGGGTTTAGATTCGTAGTGTTGAGTGTTCCCTCAAATTGTACAAATTGTCAAATTAATGCATTTAATGTAATGTAAGGTACTCATTTTTTCTCATATTATTTTTGAGATCTAGGGTGTGCTCCGTTCCAGTTCACCCCAAAAGTGTTGGACGGGGTTGAGGTCAGGGCTCTGTGTTGGCCTAGAACAAACCCTGAAAAACAGGTGTGTCCCAATACTTTTATCAGTGTCGTGTACTTTTACCATCAACATTCAGTTCTTTGTTAGACCAGGAGATGATACTGTTGAGGCATTTTTGTATCACAGAAACTGCAGAAAGTCTCAGACAGGTTCAGAGCTGTAAGACCGCCCCCTACTCCTCCTCGGCCTGGTGGGCCTGACTCTGCTCAGCCAATGGGAAGAGACGTTGCAACTCCCCCAGCTCCGCCAGCCAATGGTGGGCTTTGAGGGAGCCGGGCCGCAGGCAGGGGGTGTCAGCCCAGCCCGGGCAGGAGGAGCAGGAGGAGGAGGAAGCTGGATGTGGCTGTGGAGTTCACACCACGGCGGAAAGCCACGGGTTGACTTCTCGGCAACTTTTCTCAGCTGCTATGGCCTCCACACAGGGGTCCCGGACCCTCAGCAAGGACGACGTGAACTACAGACTTCACTTTCGGATGATCAATGAGCAACAGGTGGAGGACATCACGATAGAGTTCTTCTACAAACCACACACGATCACGTTACTCACCCTCACCGTCATCAGTATCATGTACTTCGCTTTCACCAGGTAGGACTGATGTCAGACCTCTGATCGCCACGGCTCTTGTATGAAGCTGTCAGTGTTTAACACGCCTTCTGGACTAATTTCTGTAAAGTGTTGCTTTTGATCTTGGTAGCAGTCTTTCATGGTAGCTGATGTGACTTGAGTGAGGACAGTTTAAGTACATCAGTATTCAGCGTTTAGTATTTATCCCCACAGATGTACCTCTGTGTCTTCCCTGTTCCAGGCTTGGGTGATGAGCCGGAGCCTTTGTGAGTGTGTTGTAACATCCTGTGTGTGTGTGTGTGTGTGTGTGTGTGTGTGTGTCATCCTAATCTATACAGTAGTAATGTTGGACAATATTGAGGACATTCCATGTCATGACGCCATCAGACAATGTTTCATTATAAAATCTGAAAACGTTATTGATCCCGACAAGTCTTAAAATAAAAGACAAATAAAAACTCTACATAACTACTTTTATGAATTAACACCGTGCCATAGACACAACAAGCTGGTGTTTAAATATTATAAATAACTTGATGCTAAGATACATACTGGTAACCCATTGTTTTGAGTTGCTCTCCATACTCCAAGCAACAACAACAACAAATAATGATAATGATGATTAATATTGTTGTTATAATTATTGTTAATATTAATTTTTCAAATGACAATGTCACATTAATACAATTTTATGTTAGATCCATGCTTTCTGAGAAGTGATCGTCTGTGCTGAAAGTTCAGGCTGATTTTTGATTAGTGTGCAAAATGCATTTAAATAATAAAATCAAACTGCTTGATGACAAGGACACTGTTATTTTTTGGGAGCTATTGCTTTTCAGTGTTAGCAATATTTTAACAATACATTTGATAGATAATTATTAATAAAAGAAAAATCCTATTTATTGATTTCGTATCTGTCAAATAAATCACTCGAAATGCAGTGATGCGGTGTCACAGTACACCCTGTGTAGCTGAGATATTGCCCAGTCTGTGTTCAGAATGATGTGTCTGTGTTCCGTTTCAGTCCAGTATGTGGACTGCAGTGAATGTGCTAGTCTTGGTCTTACACTTATGCCTTTTTCTTTTTCTTCTGACAGGAATGATTCAGATCCTGACAATAACCTGGGTGTGGGTCTCATTCTGGTCATGTCCTTCTTCCTTGTTATCAGTGTTCTGGCGTTCCCTAATGGTACAGGCATCACTTATTTTCCCTTGCTCCTAATGGTATTCAGGCTGTCCTGAGAAGATGCAGTATTTACATAGTCGTTCGTGTAAACATTTTTTGAATGTTTTGTGCAAATCAGTCACTTTAATGTGTTCACTTATATACACAGTTTCTAACTACTGTAGTTTAAATTATGGGTCTATTATAATGCATTTCAAGCTATTTGCACAGTGCTCTGGCTAATGAATAACTTGGGCATGTGCCTTGTGCCTGTATGTGAAAGTCTTTGTAGAGTCTTAATGGGTTCAATCTTATTTCAGGCCCATTTACCAGGCCGCACCCAGCTATATGGCGCATGGTTTTTGGTGAGTAGGCCTGCCTGAAATGGTCTGTTTTATTGTTCTTGACAGCAGGTTTATTGAACAAGACCGCTGAGCCATACATTTCTTCGTTCTTTTTTTAAAGGTCTTAGTGTCCTCTACTTCCTTTTTCTGGCGTTCCTCATCTTCTTAAACTGGGACCAGGTGAAGGTCCTTATGTACTGGCTGGATCCTGATCTACGATATGCTACCCGTGAGGCTGATATTATGGTGAGTGAGTCTCTATAATTGCTGGTTACTGTAAGCACTACTCATCATGCCCACCTCTAGAACATTTGGTCTTTGTGGCTTTACTGCATTAAACACTATCAGTGTTGTGAATTCACTTTCAGTACTAGATCCCATCTTATATTACACTTATGATAAAAAACAAAGAACTATATAATTTGTAACAATTAATAATCGCATAATTCATACCGAAACTGTTATTACCATTGTTACTGCATTATCTTTTGTCTTCTATTATTGCACGTTTTCCCTACTGTAAAATAAACTTGTGTACCCTCAGGAGACATTATGAAGCAGAATTTATTTCACAGCCTCGTTTTGTGAACCATATCGACAGTCAAATGTCACTGCTGCAGTTACATCTGTCAGAAGCCGTTACAGACCTATTGGACAAGCCGATCAGTTTTGCACAGATTTAATACCACTGACAGCTTAACACCACGATGCTGGGATTAGGGTGTGAGCAGCCAGGTTCATTCTGGGCAGTGCTAATCCAATGAAAAGTGATTAATGAGCGGGTGAGACAATAGCCAGCTGCTGAGGACAGTCAGGCCACAGACATACTGGATTACTGACATTGGTTCTTGGACTCGGGCAGGCTTGAGCTCCTGCCCTGGACTGTTACTGTGAATGGAGCTGTTTGAGTCTATGATGTAGTGTGTTGACAGAAAGTGGCATGTCTGAAGTCATCTAGCAGAAATGACAGTTTTCTTAAACTGCCTTTCACTGTGGACAGCCTTGGCATCTTTATTTCTTTAAACTCCATTGTTGTCTTCTCCTTTTAATGTTATGTTACCTGCATTTCCTTTCTCTCTCTCTCTCTCATTGTGCAGGAGTATGCAGTAAACTGTCATGTTATCACATGGGAGCGCATGCTAAGTCACTTTGACATCTTTGCTTTTGGCCACTTCTGGGGCTGGGCCATGAAGGCCCTGCTCATCCGCAGCTATGGACTCTGCTGGACTATCAGCATCACCTGGGAACTCACAGAGGTATGAGAGAATTACGAAAGGTAGTCTTGAATGAAAATGTTAGCGATTTGTTCTATGGAGGACTATAGTCATTTACGGCATTTATCAGACGCTTTTATCCAAAGCGTCTTACATTCCCTACCTACAGGGGACAGTCTCTCCCTGGAGCAACTTG
>JBBPDC010000141.1:11233104-11245677 GCA_037974485.1 Hemigrammopetersius urotaenia
TAGACTGATTTGTGAACAATGTTTGAGAGAAATGGTAATATTGTGTATCTGGAATGAATTTTAGATCTTTAAGTCCAACTCATGAAAAATCGAGTGTAGATTTTATTTTTTACTATTTTGCAAGTCACTAAACAGTACAACCAAGCTATTGTTGGCAGAGCACTGTTTCTATAATGCGATTTGCCTGGGGGAAAAAATATGAAAAGCATCTTGAATAGATAGATGGAATGTAGCCTAGACGGTACTATGATCTCTGCTTTGTCAGATCGTCAGCACATCGATTGTCTTCATGATCTCATATCGTCATATTGCCCACCCCTAACGCAGAGCATCGTTAACAATATCCAACAGATGTGGAGTTTAGAGTTAAATCTAGTATTGGGTTTTGACAGCACTAAGAATAGGGCTTAATCTTCCTCCAGATATACCCACCTCAAAGACTGCACCACTGCTGTGGTCCCCAGAGACAGAACGCACCCATTCTGGATTGCAGCCGGCCCAGACCAGTCTTAAGAAGCCAGCCTTCAACCTGTCAGTCTTTGGTACATCCTCATCAGTAAGTCTCTTGATACTTGCTTGCAATGATTTCCTTTTTTATTATATTCATAATCAATATTTCACTTTCATGTTTCCTTATTTATGGCATTCTTGAACCTTTAGTTTTAATGTACGTAGTAGTGAGCAGCCAGTGTAGGCAAATGATTAAACATTTTTGACAAACATCTGAAGTTTTTGTTCGCTGACGTATATTTAAAGATTTAATTCATTTGATTGTAGTTATACTGAAGAACTTGTCTTGGTGCTTCAAGGTTATCCCTTTCAATTGATACTGTGTCAAAGCTCCTTCAGGGGAGTTAATGACATGTTTCTTAAGAGTTGAACTGTTTTAAAACCTGGGCAAGCTGGTAGTTCACA
The DNA here is from genome assembly GCA_037974485.1 of Hemigrammopetersius urotaenia. Classification (NCBI taxonomy): domain Eukaryota; kingdom Metazoa; phylum Chordata; class Actinopteri; order Characiformes; family Alestidae; genus Hemigrammopetersius; species Hemigrammopetersius urotaenia. The sequence continues at coordinate 11,234,020 of JBBPDC010000141.1, forward strand.
AGTAAGAAGTGTACTTTAATCTCTGTGAAAAAAGTATTTCATGCACCTCTGTGGTCATGAAAAGAACTGGCGACTGTGCTGCAATGTATTTCTCCTGTTCTTTGCAGTCGGTGATGAACAGTTCAGGGCTGAACACCAGTCAGCTGGGGGATTCACCTTTTTACCCAGGGAAGACTACTTATGGAGGTGCTGCGGCTGCAAGAACAGCTCGTGCACGGCCAGGAACCCCTTATCATGCTCCATTGAGGAGACAGATAAAGGCCAAACCAGCGGGGGCTCAGCCCTGTGGAGTGACGAGTGCTACAGCACGTCGCATCTTGCAGTCCCTGGAACGTATGTCTAGCCCTCTTGCTGTAAGTGCTTTTCACTTTACCATGCATAAGTTTATTGCAAATTTCAAACAGGCTTGCTTTGACAATGTTCAGTAGACATATCTTTGGCAAAGTCATTTTACTCTATCCATCACAGCATTATTTACAAGAACAAAGCTAATCCACTGTTTTCATTTCAGGATGCCAAAAGAATTCCTTCAGCGGTTTCTTCTCCTTTATCGACAGTGAGTGGAATGTCTAATTATTTATCTCTTATCATTCTTGAAATGTTAATCTTAAAGAACTTTTTCTCTTCTCTAGTCATTGAATCACACCGATCTAGATGTTTCCCATTTCCAGTCTAAGAAGAAAAAGGTAAGTAAATGGCTGTCATGGTGTGGGATAATGCTTGTATGTTCTGGTTTTATTACCATCAGAATTAAGACATTTTGCAGCGATCACATAATTACTAAAAATAAATAAATGTGCCAGGTTTAATCAAATGTCTAATTTTTCCTTTGACATGTTGATGCCAAAACAATTGTTTCTGCATTAGAAATAATGTAACGGGTTAATTGTAAATACTAGTGTGCAGTAAGTTTTATTTGCAAATAGACAATGTAATGGGGGTATTTGGCTGACATAAGAACTTTTAATTACAGAAGCTCGTAGTTAATCTGTTTTAACAAAAGAATCTGTTTTACGTTTCTGTTGTAAATTTAATTCTTTTGCATTGTCACAGATGCATCTTTGGCTTGTTGTTTAGGAAGTTATTTTGTGGCACTTGCTGGCCTGCCAGAGCTTTACCCTACTGCTATAATATTAAGTGTTCTTATACTGTGGGCTGGTTGTCAGGCATAATTTGCTAGTTATGAACAGCTGTGACAGCTGCTCAGTAATTCCCAACAAGGAGTTATTCATTCACTCGAACCCCAAGCCCCTTAATGTCCATTTGGTCTCCATAGGGCTTCCCCGTCACCTCTTTGCTTAAGATTCAATTGCAAAACCTTTTATTTTCCTTTTTTTGTACTGGGGTAGGGTGTCAGATTTTTGCTTGCATCAATACTAGTATTAAAGCTAATCTCCATAATTTTGCCCCCAAAGGCCACAAAGATTTGCTTTTTTATCTGCGATATTTTGAAGGTAGTAAAACTGATGGCAGCATTTTTTTGTCCTGAAGTTAATCTATATTGGTATTAACCAGTTAGAAACAGTTCTTGATGGCCATCCCTATTCTGTGTATGACCAATTCTGACTTGGTTATTTTGTTTGCCAGCTGGAGCCAGCTGCCCCACCTGTGCAGAAGCTGATAATACCGTCTACTGCAGCTGTGGTGGGTAACCGCTCCATGTCTTTCCGCCCGTCGCTCACCCCTTCGTCAGGGAGCAGAGCAGTGGAAAGGAGCAACAGGGAAATGGTGAGTTATGTATATTAGTAGATAGATGGAGGTAATAAGTCATTTATCATTTCACCCATCAAATGATATCTGTGAAACACATTTGCAATGCCAGAGAACCGTCATTGTAAATTAATCAAGCAGAGAATGGTGCTGCATGGTATGGACAAATTAGTTTTTGCGATTATACTGCTTGTGATGGCAGTGCCTTTCATTATATTGCAGGCCCAATATCAACAGATTGTATATACATAACGTATATAAAGATTTGTACATAAATCTCCTTATTTAGCCTACAGAATTGTAGCTCTGTCCATTTGTGCTGAAGTTCTAAGGAGTGTTTTGGACCTGTGCTACCTTGTGAATGAGCTAGACCAGAGGCGTCGAACTTCAGTCCTGGAGGGCCGTGGTCCAGCACGTTTTGGTAGTTTCTCTGCTCAGAAACACATGGTTCACCTCACCAGTTAATTGTCAGGTTTAGTGAATGTGTTTTGAGTAGGAGAACCATAAAACTGCGCCCTCCACAACGGGAGTTATACCTCCGAACTAGACTAAAGGGCAGCAAGCCAGAAGAGACACCAGTTAAGTGTCAGTCTAAAAGGCACAGTAACGGCTTGTTCTTAAAAATGAGCTCAGACAATGGTCATATTTTGGTACACAAGGCCACCAAAACATTAAAAGCATAGAACCACAATAGACAAATGGAATATAGACAATACTTCAATCTCTGCTTTGGCACACATAGATCGTCTTCACAATCTCAAATCGTCATATCGCACACCCCTACTGGAAGGTGATCATTTGTACCTGAATCCTAAATTTCACACACATTTACACACTGTATAAAATATCTTTAAAAAATTGTAATCATTTAAAAAATGTTAAAAAAAGTTCTTGTTTGAAACTTCTTGAATATAAAACTGAAGACACAAACAAAAATTAAAACACTGCTCAACACAAACATCTCTCCCACAAACCTGTTTTATCTGATTAGCATCTTGGTTTGCAGATGCATTTTGGTTTGTAGAACCTTCTACTACTGTTAGTACCTGCCTCCTGAACCGTGATTCATCAAAACCGTTTTCAAACATTTGGAGAAGGAACAGTTGTTTTGACTTGATGCTTCATGTTGTTTTGACTTGATGCTTCACAAAGACCTTTTATTTTTTTTATTTGAGAGCAAAGTAAACTGTATCCAGTTTTTAAATTTGTTGAATGATCACTGACCACCCATTCCTCCTTTTCTCTTTAGCATATTAGAAAGTCCCCTCAGAGAACAGATGCTGTATCATCTCTACCAAGGTGAGACTGGGATTGTTTGCCACTGTATATATAAGGTGGTCTTCATTATTAAACTGTCATATGCTTTACATAAAAGTGAATCTTGAATTGTATTTTATTTTTTCTTGAACCGTTATAAATGTTCTCGTTGACACATTTTTGTGTACCTCAGCACAAGCAGTCTGTCGTACCCGCTGTCCAGCACACCAGCTAACAGCAACACAGGAGCTGGAGGAGGCAAGATGAAGAGGGAGAGAAGTGTTAGACCTTCATCCAAAAGACCTGATGAGGTTTGTCTGCTTGTCTTGCTACTAAAAAGGTAGTATTGTATGTTTTGTATACTTTACACGGAGTAACTGTTTTGTTTCTTTTCTGAATAGATTGTTGACGTGCCAGATCTGCCTGCTGTCTCTCTTCCCATAAGTAACTTCACTCTGCCTACCTTCAGCTTCTCCTCTCCATCCCCTACTTCCACCCCCAACAGTAAACCAGTGACCTCTGTCCCTGCAGACCCTGTAATCAGGAAGGTATGACTTCCCATCCATCGTCAGTTAATGGCATTTGCTTAAACTCTGCATGCCTCAGGGTCAGAGGTTTCATGACAGTTATGGCCATGGAACTTAATATTCTGTAAAACTGAAATACCCAAGTTTTTTTTTCTTCTAGATTTCATTCATAAAGAGTTAAGCATGCAAGAGTCTATTCTTTGTGGCTAAAAGGACCACACTTAATGATGAGTGAACTTTATTTGCATAACTACAGATTTGTATAAAAAAAGTCATAGCTTTAGTCTTGTGTGTGTTTAGTCTTCGTTATTACATCAGAATCGTGTTTATTGGCCGCATATGTGAGCGAACACGTGCAAGGAATTTGGTTCCAGTCGATGGTCTCTCTCAAGCACAAACAGTATAAAATCACAACAGTATGTAAATGACACAATGAATGATATACTGAGCAATATAATAAACAATATACAGTATGACTATGTAATATGGGTTTATATTTATATAAATAAAGATATGTTCACATAATACTTAAATACACTGGTTAACATGTTTATACTATTAATCTAAATATATGTATGAAGATATGTATGTGAATGTGTACACATATATGCAAACACATACACACATGCAGAGTGAAAAGATAACCAAGATTTTATCCCGGCTTGTCCTAAAGAATTTCTTGTTTAATAGGATTCAACAGTGTCCACCCCTGCCGTAGTTCCCTTTACCTTTGCCTCACCTATTGTCAAGGCAACGGCTGCCAGTCCAACTGCTTTTTCTCCATCTGTAAGTCAACCAGTTCTTATTGTTTTGCTTTATGAAACAATAACACACTCTAAGATGTTACTCTGCTCTTCTGCAGGCGGGATTTACCTTTAGTGCACCTACTATGAAAACTGCACCTTCTGCCTCAAACAAAAATACTGTTCCATTAGTTGAAGGCAAGTAAATTAATACTTGATGTTTAGTGTATTAAAGAAGAGTGATCCAAAATACTCAGCTTGTGTGTTTTACAGTGAAAACAGCTTCAAGAGAAAACAAAGAGGAGTTTGAAGGGCCCTTCAAACCTGCCAAGACCTTGAAGGAGGGCAGTGTTCTGGATATCCTTAAAGGACCAGGTAATGCTTTTTAATATATTAAATGTGTATAACGTTGTGGTTTATGGTACTTTGGGGCAGCTGGTGGAAGTTGGCCCACAATTAGAAGGTTGTGGGTTTGAATCCCAACATTGCTAGTGTCATCACAGATGCCCTTGAGCAAGATATCATCGCCACACACTCAATCACAATATTAATATTGTTTCCTTCTTTCTTCTGCCTAGGATTTGTTTCATCTGCCCAGAGCTCCCCTGCATCAGACCCTGTCTTGCGGACTGCCAGCGTGAGTGAGGGGACACGCTTGGCTCCTCTGTCTGGGTTTGGGGAAAAGTTCAAACCTGCACCAGGATCTTGGGAATGTAACGCTTGTCTAGTGCAAAACAAAGCATCAGACAAAAAGTGTGTGGCCTGCCATGCCTCACAACCAAACACTGAATCTTTCAGCAAACTGGACAATAAAGCTTCAAAATCTCCTGCTGCTAGTCTTACTACTTTGTTTGCACCTCCCCTTGGAAGCTGGGAGTGTGACACTTGCCTTGTGCAGAACAAACCAGAGGTAGTTAAATGTGTAGCTTGTGACACAGCAAAACCAGGGACGGGAGTAAAACCTACTTTGACTCTGCCTCCTGCTTCAGAGGCCTCCTCCACTCTCTCTGCTCCTTTATCATCTTTGGCCACAACCACCACTTCCACCTCGACCACATCTGGACCCCTTGGCTTTGGTGACAAGTTTAAGAAGCCAGAGGGGGCATGGGACTGTGATGTCTGCATGCTTCAAAACAAAGCACAGGACGTTAAATGTATAGCTTGTCAGAGTGCTAAACCAGGTGAGTTTTTTAGACACTATTGTTTAGTAGAAAACACTACTTGCTCTCCAGACCTGCTTTTGTATGGTAGCATGGATTCAATGGTGCAATCATGACACCCTTATCTTTTGATTTAATCTGAACAGATGTTGTGGCCATGTTTGTTACTGATATTACTTTGAGAAACAGTAGGAAAATGTCAAATTTAGTAAACCAAAAGCATTATAGCCATTTAATAGGACAATTAGGATTTGGCAAACAAATCAGCTTGTTGGCTGCATTTTCAGCCAAACTCTTGCTACTCTTCATCTCTTACCTATGAAGTTCTGAATTCTATAACTGAATAATAAATAATTTTGTAATTTTCAGGAAATATTTCAGAAATTTTTAACTAGAATGACCAGGGTTGGCGTGGCCAGTTAAGAGATGGTATTGGTGGAACAATAACTGTTATTTAGTCTACAGGGAAATCGTTAATTTTCTGTTTTCTGTGAAATTTTGCAGGTGCTGCAGCTGTAGCAGTTTCATCCTTGCCTCCTGCACCCAAAACAGGAAGTTCTGCACCCCTGCTGGGATTTGGAGACAAGTTTAAGAAACCCGAGGGCAGCTGGGAGTGTGATGTTTGCTGTGTTATAAACGAGGCTGAAGACCAGCAATGCGTGTCCTGCCAGACAACTAAACCAGGCGCAAAAGTAGAATCCAAAGGTAGTGTAGCTAGTCACGTTTCCTACGGTTGATACCTTAATTCGCGAAACATTTTTAAAAGCATCTGTCAGAAGTTTCCCTGATTAAGAAAGACTTTAGACTTAAGAAAGGTTTTAGACTTACTGCTGAAAGTGAAGAAGTCAGAAAAGCTTTGTTGTATGTGTATACTCTTAAACCAGTATCAGACAGGCCTACTCTCACATGAGAAGGATCTGTCTATTACTTTGCTGCATATGAGCTGAGGTGGCAAATGTAAAAGACTTCTGTGTATGCTAAAGGCATGGTTGAGTTTTGAGAAACCGAGTTATAGTAATAATTGCATTCATCTGTTCAAACCACATTTTCAAATGACCTTTCAGATGTGTGTCATGGTCTGTGGATTGAAGGATGTGAATGGTCACTCCTTGCATGTTGCTTGTGTGGTCTCGTTTAAAGAGGAATGATGAGGCACAAGTTGAAGTGCAGAGTAATAGCTTGAGGATAACTCTTATTTGATACTGCTGTATGATGAAACCAAAATCTGGTTGTATGTAGCTGTAGTGGATTTTCCAAGGCTGGTTCCATTATAAAGCAACTTAATCTGCAAAGTACAAATCAGAATTGCTTTGCATTTCTGGGATTATGTTCATAAAGCCCCCCTAACTATGTGTCCTTGCTGTGTTTCAGGTTTTGGCACTCAATCATCTAGCACAGAATCAAACTCCTCTACTTTCAAGTTTGGTACAAGTTCTTCAAACACAAATTCTAGCGGACTGAAATTTGGTGGCACTTTTTCAAACTCCTCTAATTCTGTGAACTTTCAAGTGGGTAATGCCACCTCAGACTCCACCTCAAAATCTGCTGACTTCAAATTTCCAGGCTCGTCCTCTGATGCTTCTGGAGGTTTCAAGTTTGGAACCTCAACAGAATCCTCCACAGGCACAAGTTCTTCAGGGGGTTTCAAATTTGGTTCCTCTTCTGAAGGCTTCAAATTTGGAACAGTTTCTGCTTCAAAAAGTGAGGAGAAAAATAGTGAATCTCCAAATTCCAACACTGGTTTTAAATTTGGTGGAAACAGTGCTGTCACTGGATCTGCTAGTTCCTCTACAACAAGTGCGACTGGTGGCTTCTCCTTCGCACCGTCTAAGCCTGAGGAGAAAACAGGGTCCAGTTCAGCGTTCAGTTTCTCAACACCCAAATCTGAGAAAGAAGTTGCTCCCTCTTCAACAGAAGCAGTTTCAGCTGGTTCCACAGCAGTTGCCAACACTGTGGCCCCTGTATTTGGCAAGCCTCCAGCAGCTGAACCTACCCCAGCTGCACCGTTTGCTGAACCAGCTGCCAAAGAGCCAGCTTTGGTAAACTCCACTTTTACATTTGGTAAACCTGAGGAGAAGAAAAATACCTCAATGCCTGCTACTGGATTCATGTTCAACGCATCCAAAGAGGCTGACAAACCGGCACCAGCCTTTTCCTTTAGCAAGCCAGAACCCCCTAAAGAGCTCCCTAAACCATCTTTTACATTTGGAACACCTGCTGAGCCCACAGAAACTCCAAAGACTGGTTTTAGTTTTGGGCAAAATGTAGCAGGTGAGTGAGAGCACATGATTGATGCACCATAGGGCAGTCTGTGGGGTTGTATGTGGTGTCTTTTTGTTTTTTTAAAAAAAACAACATATATTTATTTATAACATTTTCTCTTGCTCAGATTCTGCTGCACCAAAGCCTACATTTGGCTTCATGACCAATTCATCCAGCACCCCTGCCACCTCCAGCCCTGCCCCAAGCCTCTTTGCAACTCCGAGTAGCTCAACCACGGCCCCCATGCCCGCTCCGAACAGCAGCTTTATCTTCGGGCAGAGCTCTTCCTCTGATGCTCCTCCTGCAAAGACCTTCCTGTTTGGACAGCAACAAGAAAGCCAGCCAGCTTCTGCAGCCCTTCCTGCTGTCCCTGCTCCAACGCAGCCATTCCTCTTTGGCTCCAACTCAACTACCTTCTCTTTCGGTGCTGCGGCGGCCACTACACCAGCATCAACAGGTCCGTTTTTGGCTGAACTGTCCATTTGTAGACGCTACTTTGGTGGTGTAGTTATTGTTGGTTTTTGTTCCATTTTTGATTTTGATTTTCTGTTTATTCGGTATAAATGCATGTTTTCTTTTTTTCAGCTCCTGCACCCTCAGCTGCCCCCTCTCCATTTTCATTCACGTCTGCCACTACTACTTCTGCCTTTGGCTCTGGACAGACACCTGCCTTTGGACAAAACTCCTCCCAGCCCAGTGCTCCAGCATTTGGATCAGCTGCACCCCCGTTCTCAGCGACAGCCTCGCCAGCTCCTTCCTTTGGAGCCAAGCCCACTGCTGCTCCTGTGTTTGGGCAACAGTCTAACTCTACTGCTGTTTTTGGATCCACTACTGCTGCTTCTGGCCAAGGTGAAGAACTGCATTATTGTTTTTCTTTAATTTTTTCACTTTAATTTTCACATCACATAAAGATAAGCCAAGCATATAGGCTGGAAATCATGGAAATGGAAAGTCCAGGTAACTGATTTAAATGCTTAGTCGTTCATCTTTCCTCTGTCATGTTCCTAGGAGGTTTTCAGTTTGGTGGAGCCAGTTCTTTTGGTACACCTGCTGGGAACAGTAATGTCTTTACTTTTGGAGCGGGATCAGGAACTGCAGCCAATTCTGCAGCCAATTCGGCATCTTCACAAGCAATGTCTGCCCAGCCTGGGGCACCTGGAGGAGGCTTCAACTTCACACAGCCCCCAGCCTTCAATATTGGGTAAGAAACAGCACTACCTGTTTGTGCCTTAGAAATACCTTAAGGAATCGAGCTTTTTCCAAAGATATTTCCTATTTTAAACATGTGGTGATCTTTTTCTTCTCAGGTCAGCAAAGAGTTCATTCAGCGCAACACCCACTGGACCGCATGCCATTTCCGGCCGTAAGATCAAAACTGCCGTCCGACGTAGGAAGTAAACCTAGAAAAGACGAGAGCTGCCTCATCTCTGAACAAACACTGAAGTACTTAGTATTTTGGGCATGGCACTCTGATGGCTCCTTCTGTTAGGAGATTTGATTCGCAGTTAAGGATCCGTGGTAGACTGTGGAGCCCTGTTCCACTGACAGAATCTAACTGAGACTCAAATGCAAAATAATACAATCAAGCAAAACCTTACCTTGAACAAGAAAAGTGTGTGTGCGCGTGTGTATGTGTGTATATATATTATATATGTATATTTTCAACATGTGCATTGATGGCAGGAATTGCGCATGACTTTTTGTAAGGAAAAACATGCAAAAACAAATTTAGGGAATTGACAAAGTAGGTTTTGCTTGGGTGATCAGGTTAAACTGCAAATGCAGAGAAGTGGCCTAGTTGCTGTACGTACAGAGGAGAGCGCTTCTATACACGTGAAGCGTGTTTTTGATTTATTTTGTGCAGGTTGCTGTGTGTATGTGGTTTCTTTGTACATGCTGAACTGTGCTGGCTGATGTCTGATGTGAGAGGCAGATGAATGTGTTTAATGAAAGGGCAGGGTGGTGTGGGCTGCACCCATGCACTGTGGAGATTGGTGGGTAAAACAGAAAGTAGCCCGGGACTTCTCCAGAGGTCCTATGTAAATCTATATTTCATTCATCTTACCCCCTTTTAGTCTCATCTCCTTAATTCTGACCCTCTCTCTCTCTCTCTCTCTCTCTCTCTCTCTCTCTCTCTTTCTCTCTCTCTTTCTCTCTCTCTCAATTGGCCTTTGAATATTATTAAAATTGTAAATAGAAACTTTTTTTTTTTAATCTGTGAAGGTTTTGTGTGTTAAACCAATTTCTTTTTGTTCAGAATTGTCTTTTAGAATTTATGTAAAGCCCTTAATTCAAAGTTGCCCAAATCCATTTAAAACTGACCTTAAATGCAAATTGGGGATCCTTTGAAGTCTAAAGGAATATTGGCATTTCTGATCCACTTTTGTTTGGACCAAAAGCAGTGTTGTAAAAAGTGTTAAGTATATATTTTTCTATTGCTTGTTTAAATGGACTAGGGTGACTTTGGATAATAAGGACAACAACTTAATTTTAAAGCCATGATAATTATTACTGGACAAGTGATAAATAAAACCATGGGTAATTGCCATCAATAAAATTATGAAATAGACATGTGTTCATTTTCCATATCTGAAACAGCTGCGTCAAACATTTCTCGTTCGCCTTTTCTTAAGGGGGTCTAACTTTTTAAATGAAGTATATTCAGTCTAATTTTTTTTAAACCTATATGTGATTAGAAATGCAGCAGTTTTCTATGACTCCCTGTTTCTCTGGGATATAAATGAGTTGACAGACCAAGTTCTCTCACGCTTGAACCACATTACAGTATAATTGGGCAAATTTGTTCCGCCTGATTACAAAAACTCTCCTGATAACCTGATGTTCTTGAACTATTACCAGAATTTCATGTGACATGAGGTGTCCAATCTTTAATAATCCATTTTTTTGCTCTTCTGATCTACTCCTAGGCTATTAGGGGCAGCTTCAGTTGTTTCTTGAATATTAATTGTGTTCTCCATATCCTGTAGAGTGGGTGATTGGTGATCCAGTGTCATGAGCAAGGAAGGATAAACTGGTTGAGTTGTGGCAACTTTATTTATTTACACTTATTTTTCTCCTGTGCAAAAAGTACACACCACCATGTCACAAATTGCCTCACTTTCATCTGGGGTTTTATGATCAAAAGTCACATTAGTTTAAGGATTCGACAATCTGAGACATTGCTTGGGATTCCTGTTCGTAAGTGTAATGTGGGGGTGTGCAGGGTTTCATTCAGGGCACATTTGGAGACATTAACAGTGGTCATGGAGGAATACTGTGGTGGAAATTGTGTGGGGCCTCTTGTGTCTTCAGTGTAATTTTATTTATTTATTTATTTATTTATTTATTTATTTCCTGCAGTATGGGCCCAACATTAGGGCTTTGTCAGTGTAGTTTTACAAAACAGTTTCCTATTTGCTTCCATCTAAACCAACCAAATGTTGGCTTGGCCATTTATTATAGAGAAAATGAGAAAATACACCAATGAAATGGTGTGTTATCCTTTCTAAAACAGTCATTAAATAAACGTGATAATCCACAGTTAGGGTAATAACTAAAGTTTAAGACAACCAGAGGTGTACAGAATGTGGAAGATAAAAGTAGTTTATTTTGTACACAGTGAGGAGGATGGTTAGAGACAATTCCAATGGTCACATTTGGCAGATGTTGGTGGCATTTTGTGGCCACTATGACTCCAAAGACTCCCATGCTAACAAATTATGACGAAAATGTACCAGACTAAAGTGTTTTTGTTTATCCACAAGCATATGGATTTCGAGTTTTCTTTTGGCACTGCTGGTCAAACAAAAACATTTTTGGTGGTAAACATGGTGTGATCATGATCACACTTGCTCCAAAACAACTGATCATGATCAATCTTCAATATACAGGTGCTGGTCATATAATTAGAATATCTTCAAACAGTTGATTTATTTCACTAATTCCATTCAAAAAGTGAAACTTGTATAATGTATACATTCATTCCACACAGACTGATAT